>CAUYPK010020924.1:0-50764 GCA_963574355.1 Loris lydekkerianus | reverse complement strand
AATATATACCCAAAACAATTACAATAATTGAGGAATCAGTAGGTTAAATGCTTTTCAATATTTATTGCTAAAGAAAAACTGTAAACTAGCAACAACAACTTTAAAACTTTAAATAAAGTGCAGAAAACCGTAGCTTAACAGATAATCAAGCTAAATAACGAAGGTTAAAATCATCAAAACTGGATTCCTCATCCTCATCATCTGTATGTCCAAACAGAGCTTCAGCTGTATCTGATGTGAGGGTATCAGCATAGACATTGTCATCATCACTGAGTTCGGAGATATCATCATCACTGCTGTCGGTCTCATACAAAGTGCAGCCCCCTTAAGCAGACGGCAGAAGACGACTGGAGACTACGTGCATTTGATTAGGTGTGCGCGCACTGAATCAAATAACCTGTATGACCCGAGTATAAGCTGAGTTCGGGTTTTTCGGCACAAATTTTGTGCCGAAAAAACTCGGCTTATACTCAAGTATATACGGTAATTTCAGGTAAGATTCATATAAGCAGGCCTAGTACTCTACTGTCCCTAAAGATAGTCTGAAGAATCTGCTTCCAAATTCTTGCCAAGGGAGACCTCAGTTCCATTTTTCTGTATTATTGTGAGGATTTGTTACTTTTCAAAAGTACTTTTGTGGGTAATTGTGTATTAGGTACTTCTAGCCAGGTGCAATTTTAAACTAGGACTCTTAAGCTCTCCAAATTAATCCCAAATTGCTTATTTGAGTAGAAACTTTCTCACAAGGAATAGATTGTTGCACACAGTGAAACGGTACAGATTTCCAAGATTTACTGAAAATAA
The DNA here is from genome assembly GCA_963574355.1 of Loris lydekkerianus. Classification (NCBI taxonomy): domain Eukaryota; kingdom Metazoa; phylum Chordata; class Mammalia; order Primates; family Lorisidae; genus Loris; species Loris lydekkerianus. Next base: position 49,960 of record CAUYPK010020924.1, on the reverse strand, counting down.
ACAGGCTACCAATTTTCAAGATTTACCCTTAAGAGTTTCAGCTAGCATTGCTATTTAATCTTGTCTCACTTCTGAAAACAAGAGTGCTCTATTCATTATAGCCATCCTGCCAAATTGCCTACATTTTTTTAAGATTGATTTTGAAATCAGATAACAACACACAGAAACCCAATGTCATTAACTATCTTCAATTTCAGCACCTCATTTGTTCTCAGATTATAGGTTTTTAGGAAAAGCGGACAGGAAAGACTTGATCTAAATTTTCATTGAAAAGCCCATCACTAACAGTAAACCCTTTGTGTTTAATATCCTTTGTGGGATAGGGTAGAATATAAATAAATAAGTGACTTAGCTAGGTAAAGAGAAAAACAAATGTACAGACTTCCAGATCATTCAGACGTTTTAAGTGCACGTGTTCCATGAGTAGGCTGCTCCTCATTTCAGGTATCTCCAATTTTTTTGTTAATGGTATTCTGTTATCTCATGAAATGACATGATTGTGTTGGTTACCGTTTAAAATGTGAACAACAACAAAATAGCTTAATTACTGGGAACATACTACATTATGAGACTGGTACAAACACGCAAAGCTTTTCCAAGAAATTATATGTCTGTTTTAGAGTTAGCATAATACATGTCTCCAAATATCAAGACCTTGGGTATAATGAATATACATGCACCATCCTTCCAGCAGAGGGCTCCAAAGATAGACAGATAGGCAGGCAGATTTTTGGGGGGGTGGGGTGTGTGTGTGTATTTTACTTGTTTTAAAAGAAGACCTGTTCTTTGGAAAAGAAGATCAAATTCCACTTTTAAAATTACCATCTGTATTATAGTTACCAGAATTATCTCCCAAGTGCACATTTACAGTGTGACATTTCTGCTTATTAGTGAAGGGACACTGGCCTCCTTATCATAATTGGTACCAATCCCTTTTATTCTTATCTTCACAGCCTATTCAGGAAGCTCATCACATGTCAATTAGTGCTTTGTGGGGCAAAGGGATTCTGGATCAAATGGAAACAAGTGACCTAACAATAGACCATCCATGCATTTATTTAATTTTATTTCTCCACAATGTTTTCCTGCAGAAAGGGGCTTACTAGAGGAGCTGTGGGCTATCCTACTGTCACTGTGGCACCTGTCACGTACTTTCAGATTTGTGTTATTTAAGGTAATAAACCTCAACTTCTGTTTGGAGTTTTACTTGCCACATGTAGTCTGAAGAAAAACTTCTGTCCAGAAACAGTTGTAGGACTGTTTGTGCTGAGGCACTAAACCCAGAAAAGAATGAAAAAATCAAAGGGCTTTCTGGAGCCAAGAAAAATGTAATGGCTACAGCTTAAAGTAACATGTTTTGCTGCTAGGAATTTTATTCCAGCCTATTCTGACACTCAATTTTAAATAGTTATTTAAAATTTATTTATGACTTTGGAGCCAAGAATGACATAATTACTGTCAATTTATTCATATAAAATATTCCCCAATTAACATAAGGACATTCAACATTTGGAATATAGAAAACTGGAATCCTTCACGTGGGAGCGAGGTATCACTATTTGCTGAGACCTCTCTTTATACAATAGGTACAGGGAGTAATGGGAATTCAGAAGGAATGACAGTTCACATAGGCACTATATATATATTTAAAAAATTAGCCTATGAAACAGTAAAAGCCAATATCAAACTTGGTTACTTACTTCGAATAAAGGTAGGTTCTCATTTATTGACACAGGCGTAATAACTTGGGGGCATGGCTATTAAAATCAAAATAAAATTATAAATTGTAACTCTTGGATGTAACTGCTCCCTTGTCAGCCAGTCCCAGTATTCATGAACGCTTCCTGCTTCAGACCTCCTGGGGGCTGACATTTGTCCCATTGCCCTGAATCTTTTCCCACTATTGCTATAGAAGCTAAAGATTCCACTGGTGCTCCATCTAAAAATCGCACTTTCTGCCTCCCCTTCCACCCACCCAGTCTTTATCTCCTTATCTGTTTTTCGATACTCATAATGAGTGCTGGTTGTCACATTACACATCCATTTATATATATTTTTAATGTGTCTTCGTCACTGGAATGTAAGCTCTGTGAGGCCAGGGACGTGTCTTCTACATAGTTATATCCTAAATTCCAAAAACACTGTCTGTTCTTGGGAGATTCTCAATAATAGCTGCTAAAGTAAGCAACTAATAGGACACAAAAATTCATAACACATGGTCAATTGGGCTTATAATAATATATGGAAAAGAAAACATTCAAAACCATCCCAATATTATTATTGCCTCCATCACTTTAAATTTTGCAGAGACTCCTGAAATGAGTGATAAATTTTTATTACATTCATCCAAGAACTCATTGTCGGATTAAAAAAAGTCTTTTGTGTTTACTCACTACATTGAGAGTAAAAGTAATAGCACTGTTTGGTTTGTTGGTCACTGGGAGTCATTCTTGTTTTATAGCCTCAGGAGGCCCATATATAAGAATTCTTGGAATATTCTACACCAGAGGTGACTAGTAGACATTTCATTTCACAGATTTGCCAATGATAATTCGTAACTATGATACAGTTGCATGGCCTTTCCATTCATTTAACCTCTAAACCAGTGAATGGAGAGCCTTGGGCTAGAACCTCACCAGCTACAGAGATGTTAAGAAGGGAAAAACGGGAAACAGCCTCCGGCCACTGTGGAGGGAGCCTGTAGTCCCAGTTACTTGGGAGGGGGAGGCAAGGGAATCTTGAGCCCAAGTGTTGGAGGTTGCTGTGAAGTGTGACACTACCAGATTCTACCCAGGGTAACAAAGTGAAGCTCTGTCTAAAAAAAGAAAAATAAAAAAAAAAAAAAAAAGAAAAAGGAAAAATGGAGAGAAGGAAGTGGCTACCAGGTGACTCTGCTCATAGACTGAGGCTCACATTCCTGAAAATCAGCTGGTCACAGGCTTCAACCTTCACTTCAGTGCAGTAATGAGACAGCTCTCCTTCTCACCCTTAGAAACCTCTGGCACACTTTGATGCCTTGGGGAAAGGGGAGCAAAGAGAGGAAGTGAAAGTATCAATGCAGGAGACACCACCTGCCCCAGTGAGGCTTTGAATATTTATATGCTATCACAGCTGCTTTACAAAGGCTAATTTCAACTTTGAGTCTAGCAAGAAGATCAGTGGAATGGTTTTGAATACTTCTTTTCATCAGGAGTGAAAACAAAGATATCAATTCACAGTTTATGGGAACAACTTTTGGAAAGCCCCATAGTCCAATTCATTTTTTTCTAAAGGCTGTCTAAATTAAGGCAGTGAACAAAATTATCTTTCATTTAACGTTTTACACCGTTAATACCAGTTTTACACAGATCTCCCACACACAGTCTTACACCATTCTGGCTTCATCACTTACTCGGTGTGTGGCTTTGAGCGGTTCATTTTACCTCTCTCTGTTTCCATTTCCACCGCTAGCTGGGATACTAATGCTAGCATATTTAATGAAATTCAAATTCTAGAAATTTATAGTAAGATATTTTGATATTTATAGCCATCCCCTTCCATGTCAATGACTACTTATTTGACACCAAATCCTTGGTAAGAGAAGATAACCTTCTCCTGCCTAAATTATAATACTTCACAAGGTACCGGTGGGCTCTAGGTCCAGGCAATGGACACCTAGATGACAGTGACAGAAATCCTGACTAAGTGACAGTGACGAGCAGCCTGCCAGGAAGGGGGGTGTTGGGGAAGGTACTGGCACAAGGTGGGCAGGAGCTCAGACTCTTTTCCCACCTTTCCAGTGGCAGGATGGGAAGTGTAGGCCTCCACCTGGCACCGTCAACCTACCAGCCTGAGGTAGTTCTGCAGCATGTGAAGGGGGATCATGGAAGCGTAAGTCACACTACTGAGGCAGCCTTCCTGAGGACCTGTAAAAATAAACAACACAGAGAAAAATTAGCCCTCCTTTATTAAATATAAAAATGATCAAAACACAACAGAACTGATCACCAAAGATGTTTGCTGACTTATGCAGGCAAAGCTGACTGGGCCTAAAGAGGCTTCAGTGTGCCTCTGACGTTTTGAAAATATTGTCACACTTTGTACTGATGGGCAAACAGTTACAGCTCCTGGCCTCCCAAAAGGTCCCCAGCTGCTCCCACCTTCCTCCTGGGAAGCCACCCACCTCCCAGCAATCCCAGTCAGAGCCTCCAGACCCCAGCTCCAACACTGTAGCTGGAATCTGTTGACTCTTGGGTTCAATGTTTTACTGTGTGTGAGTAGAAGTTATCGTAGATAACTGCACCCCTCGGGAAGCTTAAGCCTTAGCCCACATTAAGGTGTAAGTCTTGGGTTTTCTTTTAGGTCCATTTGCAACCCTCCTATTCTCACCCCCAAGTTTTGTAACTCTCTTAACATGTTGTTTGAGCCTAAATGAATTTTCTGGGGTGGACTCTCATTTTTTCTTTTAAACTTCAATAAATATAGTTCAAGTAATAATATTTGATTATATTAATCAAATAATAATAAAACTTTATTAGCTGAGATTGAATTTTCTTTTTTGAGATGGTATAACTTGTTTGCCCTGGGTAGAATGCTGTGGCATCATAGCTCACAGCAACCTCAAACAATCCTCCTGCCTCAGCCCCCTGAGTAGCTGGGACTATAGGTGCCCAACACAATGCCCAGTTAGTTTTTCTATTTTTAGTAGAGATGGTGTCTCACTCTTGATCAGGCTGGTCTTGAACTCCTTAGCTCAAGTGATCCATCCTCCTCGGCCTCCCAAAGTGTTAGGATTACAGGTGTGAGCCACTGTGGCCGGCCTGAGATTGAATTTTTTAAGACTCCATTCTAAAGTATGGGAAGATACATGATAAAATCAGTAGCCTTTTAGCCTCAAGGGCTAAGAAATGGAGTATTCCTACACCATTTATCGGAAGCATGACCTGAGGGGAGAAAATCAATCTCTCTGAGCCTTAATTTTATTATATGTGAAATAGGGATAAACAGAGATACATATCTCGTTGGGTTATTAAGCAGATTAAATTATTTGATACTTACGTTATAAACAATAGGGTCTAGCACATGGTACATGCTCACTAGATATCAGCCTATACCATCATAATAATCATATTAACAACACACTGTACTTGACAGTGGAAAAAGACATGTTTCTTTTAACACAGTATCTGTCACTCTCTTGTCTGAGCATCTATTTGGCCTCTGGTTTGTTCCCAATGAAGGATATAATCAAAATGGCAAGAATCAGAAATCTGGACAGGTATCACTATTGGTTTCAGGAACATGGCTTTTGATTTTTCCTCCCCTTAATCAAATGTTTCAAAAGAAATCTAATGAACATGGCCAGAACACAGAACAAAAACACGCAGATTTAAGAACTGCTGAGAGCCAGTCAGGAAGCACACACTCCCAAACAGCACCTCCGTGTGGCACATCATTACCTGATAGAAGCACGGTGACCTGCTCGGCCTTATTCTTCTTCATAAAGTCCCACGGGGACTGGGAAAAGCTCTGACCAGAAGACCATGGCACATTTCCTAGTTCCAAAAAATGAAATAAAATGTCAAGAGCAGCTTTATGGTTATTTTTTCCAGAAGGGTAAACATATGCTCTCCTCTGTGAGAACCCTCAGGAATCCAGAGCTTATATGGACAAAGACACATACAGGACACACATAGGGTCATAAGGGATCAGCTCCCTAATGAAATTCCTGTTGAAGGTCAAAGGTGCGCTTTCAGTCTACAGACTGCTCCAAAGCAATCAATCACTTCCGGGGTTAAGTTCTTAACAACAAAGCTGATCACAGCCTAAAACTGTTTCATGGTTCTGCTTCTCAGAGCCCAATGAGAATAAGACATCAGAACTGTTACAATCTAACCCCTGAATCTTTTTCCAGCAAATTTTTAGATTTCAGAAGATAAAACAAAACAAAACAAAACAAAAAAGATGATTTTAGGTGCTTACAACAAGGCAAGGCTCTCCCTCTGGGCCCTTTCCTCACTCTTGCTGAGAAAGGATCCCACTTTATAGGACTCTTTTCTAGGGAGGAATTAACAATAAGTATTTGTTTTCGTCTCTTTTCTTGTGTAGATCAGTTCTTAAATATCAATTGTCAGCATGCCCCAATACACAGGCACAACCTACCTGCAACTCTCTGCCTACCTGTTGGCCTGAAGTTCCTTTAACCAAGCATAGGCTATAGATTAGCAAAATCATTTATAAACATACAGTAATAATAGCAACAATGCTATAATGACCAGTTATTAAGTCTTTCATCATAAAACTCAATGATTTTTAGATGTGAAATGCTACTAGGGTATTTTATACCTCTGTAGAAAGCATGAACTCCAGAACAATTAAGCCTTGGCATTCCATTGCTCACAGGGGTAAATTTATCGGATGGTTTTGAATATTCATTTGTCTTCACCAGTTTCCACATTGGCTGGATGAGGGCGGGGGGAGAGGAGCATTTGCTTCAAAACATGGTTGTGCTGACTTCATTTATCAGACCCTTACACAGGACTATACTTTAAATATTGCGTGGGCAAAACATGTTCCTGAGAATAACGTATGACATTTTCTGAATGCAATTATTTAATTATATAACAGTAATGCTATAAAAATAATTTTAATGATCATTCCAAAGTCCATAAAATGAAACTGTCATGAAGAATTCTCTCTAAAAACTAGTGGTAATAGATATTTCAAAAATGAATTAGCATATATGAATGAACAGAATAAAACACTTCCTGATATAATAAGTAGATACATTGATAGCAACGGTAAAAATCCCACCCTTCCCTCAAACTTGACCATTCTTTTCCAATGTAGTGTTACTGCAAGTATATAAGTTTTCCTCTCAGACAGCCTGTCATTTGAATCCTAACTGCTTTGATCACTAGGGCTGTGACGACCTCAGGCAAGTCATACTGAACCTAGTTATCTGTAAAATGAGGTGGTTTGGGGGACTGTTCAAACGGCAACCTGCACAGTCCTTGCAAAGGGATAGGTTTCCTGCAGATGTTAGTCCTCCTGGTTCAAGAGGAAATAAACTAACCAGGCACAACTAACATTTCTAGAGTATTGACTATGCTTACCAGAAAGCAAATCTTATCTTTGTTAAGTTCTTTGGAGTCTGTCTGGTGTCTGTCAACCAGAAATAACCAGTTATCACCCTGCCTCACCCTTTGAATATATTTTCACTCTAGTGCTTCCACCAGACTTCATTAGAAAACCTGTCCTGGAGGTAAGGTGTTGACACTACAGCACCCCTAGCCAGACCCCTAAGCAAATTCGAGCTGTGTTCACAATTCCTGCATTAGCCAGCAGCTGGAGTGTGGTTGGCTTCTTGCATTTATCTAGAATAGCAAGCGCGATCACAAAGCCTCATCAAGGATTTTCACATTCTTCCCTCTCAGAGTATTACTTGAGGCATAAAAGCGTTTTTATATTAACAGGCAACATTACTTAATTCCTACATTGTGAATGCTCAAGTTGTTCGGCACCAGCAGCTGCCACAAGTGAGCTTTGAATACGCTTAATCAATGAACTATGTATCAGGTTGTGAAGCCCACAAACTCAGCTAAACCCGCAAGTTAAGCTTTCTCTCCAGGGAGGGCTGCAGGTACCTAGCATGATGGCCTGCACGCTACTTGTGCTGAGGCCGATGTCGGAGTCAGCGGTGTGATTAAATGCCGTGTCTTCCAGACTCCACCATCCATCAGAAGAGATTGCTTGGAAATGATTTGTCAGAGCTTGACTCACTGCTTTTGAAAAATCATCCCATGAAGTCTGTTTGCGGATATGCAAAGCACATATTGTGTTTTCGCATTCAAAGTCATTGGAACCACAGTTGCCTGGTTGAATCTCACCCACTGAAATCCTGACGGGTATTTTAAGAGCATCTGTTAGAAGAATAAAAGAAATTAGAAGTTAAAAAAAAATCCTGACAGAAAATCTTAGCAAAGCTATTATATAAAATCAGCAGCTATGAGCATTTTAAAAAATAAATCAAAGGACAGCAATCTTATCTCCTGAAATAACATCACAGTGAACATCCTCGTTCTGGAATAAATAGTGGTTTCCCAATCTCTTCAGTTTCTCTAGAACGATGTTGCATGGTTTAAAAGGAACTGTTTATCTTTCCCTGTGTCTTTGGTCTTTTCTACTTCATGGATTCTTTTCCTTTAGGAAGATTCTCAAGTTCTTAAACAAAAATTTGAGAAAACTACAGTCTCCCTCTCTTGACCCTGAATTCTTCAATCCTCCCCTGTTATCTTTCTAAATGGCGTCATGAATGAGGCAGATTACAGCCGTCCAGGTGGGTGCTTCGCAGAGTGGCTCGAGAATCCTGCAGACCTTGGGCTGAGCTTTAAGGCAGCAAAGTCGTGTGCACTTGGCAAGTTGCCTTGATCTCTCTACACCCCAACTTTTTCTTCTGTAAAATAGAGGGTATGTATGCCGAGTTGTTATGAAGAGTAAATAAACTTACATTTGTAATGAATTTAATGTACTATTTGTTACCTCGTAAATATTAGTAAATATTGATAAATGGTACACAGTACAGCAGGCAGGAGCTTTTGAGATGCTCTTTCCAATTTCTCTGTGACACCAGTGAAGTCAGGCTCCAACCACAGAGGGTAGCAGCCCTACACATTTCCATTTTCACAAGTTGAATTACATGTTTACTAACTCACTCGTGTTTCCAAATCTTCTGTGTCCATTGAATTCAGGACAATAATTAGTGGATTAAATATCCCATAAGCTGATAATACATGTTATTGTTCCTACAAAAATGAAGTTAAATACTTTAGAGACATTTAAAGGACTTACTAAAAAAATGTTATCTAATGAACAGATAAGACAACTGAATGAAATGAGAGAAGATTTAATAATCTCTGGACAGATACTGACTTGACTTTGCCTCACAGGTGTGTTTAAATTCCCAAGCACAGAAAATCACAGATGATACCTTATAGGTACAGTTTGTGCAAACACGAATCAGTGGGATTTTAATCAGCAAAATCACATAATGTAAAGACATCTATCTAAAAGTCAGTCAGGATTACTTTATGTACTTTAAAATTAAAATGTTTAGAAATATAATTTGTATGACCTTCTTCTTAAACTGGATTTTTCCATTAACTGGCCACCTATGCTATTATTTTGTTTTCCAAGTGTGGCTTCCCAGTGGTCTTGGTTATCACAGCTCCTGACACAAGTGCTCCCTCTCTGCTCCTTGACCTTCCACTGGATTTCCTCAGACCCCACTGGTTGTTCTTTCATGCTGTTCTTTTATTGTTCCCTCTACTTTTTCCAGATATCTTAATGACGGAGTGTTTCAGGGCTCCTTGCGCTTCTTTTTTCTGTCTCCACTACCTTACTTATCTCATCCAGTGTCAGGACTTGAAATATCATGGACAGACGGCTGACTCCTAGCTCACGCTCATCTCTGGGATTTCTGCTGACTCACCATCATGAATTCATACACTTGAAACTGAACTCCTGATTAGCAAGATTTGCTTTACCCACAGCCTTCCCCCTGACGGGTGCTGGCAACCCTATGCTGTCAGTTATTCTGGCTGAATACCTTGGAATTATCCATGAAACCTTTCTTTCTCTCATACTTCTCATTCAATCCCTTAGGCAATTCTGTTGACTCTACCTTCAGCCACACTCAAAACCCAAGTGCCTCTAACTATCTCCTCTGCTACAATGCCTGATGGAGCCACCTCTATTGTCTCTCACCTGGAAGACAATATCCACATACTAACAGGCTACACCTCAATTCTATCTGAGACTTCCTATAGTCGTCTATTCTCAACAAAGCAGCCAGTGATACTGTTAAAACATACATCGGATCCTGCCACTCCTACGCTATCTAACACTGAAATGGCTCCATAAGTCCTGACAAGGGTCTGCAAATTCCAGCAAGATCAGGCCTCCCTGTCAGGTGACTTGTCTGACCTTTTTCCTCACTCTCCTCCCTGATCATTCTAACCCTGTCACCTTGCACTCCTCGTTCTTCCACACCAGAAACGCTCTTACCTCGGGGCCTCTGTGCACTGGGTGTTCTGTTTGAAAGCTCCCACCTCCACCATCCACTTCACCTTTTTCAAGTCTTTGCTTTAATGCCTTTATCACTGAGGTGACCTTGACCACCATGTGAAAAACTGTGACCCCCCACACACACACTCCTACTCCCCTTAATCTTTTCCATAGCACGTCACCACAGCACAATAACCATAGAATAAATTTTTCCTTATATTTATTGTTCACTTTTGTTTCTGCTCAATAAATTTGTTGAGTGAACAAAGGATACAATTCTATCATCGTTTTTTCCCCACTGCCTCTCCGTTATTATTCATTGCTTAAAATAATCAGCTTCTGCCTACAGAACTGCATGAAACTTGTCTCCCTGTTAGCAGCAACTTCCTATTTGCCAAATGTAATTGATTCTCTTTTTAATCCCTAGAGCCTAAAGAATCTGATACTACTGAATAACCCCTTCCTGTTAGAAACATTCGCTTTACTTGGACCCAATTATATCATTTTCTGGCTTTCTTCCTTTCTAATCCTTCCCAATCTTCTTTTTAAGTCTTTCCCCCCGCAACCCTCTTTTGCCCTTAAAATTGGTGTTTCTCTGGGCTTAGCCTTTGGTTCCCTTTTCTTCTCACTCTATATACCTGCCTGATAGCACACCTATCTGTGGTGTGAGCCATGACCTTCTTCTCCAGCCCAGTCCCCACCTAGCTCATAGGTCACATACCAGTCATGTTCCTTCTCTTATGGCATCCTATATGAAGATATTATTTCCACTTTACCAACCTCTCACTTTCTTGCTTACAATTATTCCCCTATGCTGAAATAGCAACAAGATTGCTTCAAAACCTACCCATAGGTTTGGCACCCTTAGCACAGTGGTTACTGTGCCAGCCACATGCACTAAGGGTGGCAGGTTCAAACCTGGCCCAGGCCAGCTAAGCAACAATGATAACTGCAACAAAAAAAATAGCCAGGCATTGTGGTGGGCACAATGTAGCTGTGTAGTCCCAGCTACTTGGGAGGCGGAAGCAAGAGAATTCTCTTGCTTAAGCCCAAGAGTTGGAGGTTGAGAGGCTGCTGTGAGCTATGACACCATAGCACTCAAAAAAAAAAAAAAAAACCAAAAAACTTACCCATAAGATTGAGTCAAAAGAGGTTGGGGGCGATGGTTCACGCCTGTAATCCTAGCACTCTGGGAGGCTGAGGCAGGTGAACTGCCTGACCTCAGGAGTTCAAGACCAGCCTGAGCAAAAGTGAGACTCCGTCTCTAAAAAATTGCCAGACATTGTGGCAGACACCTATAGTCCCAGCTACTTGGGAGGCTGAGGCAAGAGAACTGCTTGAGCCCACAAGTTTGAAGTTGCTGTGAGCTGCGATGTCATAGCACTCTACTGAGGGCGACAGAGTGAGACTCTATCTCAAAAAAAAAAAAAAAAAAGATTGAGTCAAAAGGAATAGAGGGCCTTCTTTGATCCGACTCCAGACTACCTTTCCATATTCATCTCTGCCTTCTCTACACCACAGACACAGCTAAATATTGCTAGCGACTGCAAAGCACCGCACTCTCCCACGTCTACAGATACACAGTTGGTTCACCTGGAATGGCTCTGTTTTGGCTTCTTCTTGGCCTAGCCTTTCATTTCTCACTTCAGTGCTCCACGGGAAAGCTCTTAATAACCTCCTCTATGCACATTTTTTACACTTTGACTCATATAGAGGGGCTTATGACAAACACAGGCTTGGAGTTGTATTTTTGAAAGGTTATTCAGGTGGCTTACATAATACGGTAGAACCTCCACAGTTGACCACTTCCTTACATGGACCAACCGAAATTAAATGGACTTAATTTTCATAGACTGGACGTGCACCACATGTACATATCAGTACAGCAGGTCTAGTTCCTTACACTGACCACCTCTGTATGCTGACCATTTGTTACAGTCCCTTGGGTGGTCAACTTAGTATATATGATGTGTCCTTTTGTTACTGATGTCTTCACTCAACATTTTAAAATGTATTTCTGATGGCTTAACACTTACTTTTTATGAATTACTTGGTAACTTCAAAATATAAATCTTCTGCAGTTCATTCTATTCACCCATTGTCCAATAGATTTCTATTTAGAATGCTTTCAATGTTCTACTATTACAAACAATAGTGCAACACATATCCTCATATGTCTCCTGGTACACAGGTGCAAGAGTGCCTCTAGCTTGCATCCTCATGTGAGGAATAGAGAATATGTGTTACATAAATGAAGACAAATGAGCTTCTTTGACATATTCAGTTCTCCAGTACTTACTCTGTATAGTTCATTTGCAGATGTAATCTGCAATTTGCCTTCTGGAAGTCATCACCATCTAAATGCACACCTTCTCTTTTTATTTCTCTTAGTCAGAATCACAAATCTTAAAGAGACCTTAAGAAATTATCTACTCTTTTTCCCTCAGGCATGTAAGTAATTATTATCCCTTATTAACAGGTAAGCAGATGAGGTCAGGGAAGGTGGAAACACCTTGCCTGAGGTTACAAAGACCTCAAAGAAGGGTACTGGGACTCAAATGGCCTTTTCTCTAAATCACACTACCTAATGTCCAGTCTTCCACAAGACGGGGAAGGTTCAAAAATCCTACCTACCTATCAGAGACAGAAATTACACTTAAATCTCCTTCTTTTATTTGTTAAAGTCCTCCTTAATACCTGCTTTTATAATTTCCCATCCCTCTCCTCATTATATACCATTTCTCTATCCACCTCCCTCATTCAGCTCCTGATACTTCTAGCTTCTTGATGACTGACCTAGCTCCAGAATCACTACACATTGAACTGTCTTATACAGAGCTGCCTACGTGATTCCAAAACACCATTTCAATCACACTATACCCTCTCAAGAATCTCATTAACTCCTCTTTGCTTTCCATATAAATTCAAAACTACTGAAACTATCTAAAACATCAACTTCCCTGCCCCACCCTTCCAGTTCCCCACCACTGATAATACCCCTACTCCAGCCAGACTATTATACTTTTTAGTTTTCATGTCCACCATATGATGGCGATCTATATTTACTCCTTTTTATGTTTAATAGCAAAAGTTGAATTTAAATAAATGATAGCATATACTTCAAGGATAAGTTTTTAGTCCAACACAAAGTTTGCCATGTTTGCTATTAGGTTAGCTTTAGTTTACGTACATAAAAGCTGAACTATGAAAAGAACAATTATATCTTAGAGAAATCTTTTAAGAGGCACCCTCTCAGATAATAAGCAGTGATTCAAAAGTTTAAGGCCCCAAAACACAGATTTCTTTTGTGTGTGTGTGTGTCACTTGAACTAGATTGCTGTGGTATTACCCTAGCTCACAGCCACCTCAAATTCCTGGGCTTAAGCAATCCTCTTGTCCAGGCATCCCGAGTAGCTGGGACTACAGGCATGGACCACTAGGCCCCGCTAATTTTTCTATTTTTAGTAGACACAGAGTCTCGCTCTTATTTAGGCTGGTCTTGAACACCTGACCTCAGGGATCCTCCTGTGTTGGCAGTCGTGAGCCACTGCAAAAGTCCTAAAAGCTAGTCCATTCGTGGGTGGATGGGCACTTGGGCTTCTTTCATGCACTCTTTTTATAGTAAAGTAGTGGCTTGGGTCTAGGTATTATCTGACATTGGCCTTCAAGTTTTTGGGGGTAAAAAACCCCAAAGAGCCATGGGGATTGGCATTCAGGGTAGAGCTTGACCATAGGGAAGGTGAATTAGTGAACTAAGGTATGAGGAATCATGATGGAGCTTGCCTTGTCCCCGGTCGTGTTCTCACTGTGTTTGGCTCACCCGTATGATGGCTTGTATAGACTTAGCAAATATCTAGATATGTGTGTTGATGAGTCTTTCATCGCTCAGATTAGCAGAAGAAAGTAATAGCAACTGTATGTTTTTCTCAGGGCCAGTGCAGGAATGAAACGTACTGTGTGATGTGGTTATGTGCTGGCATTCTTAAGGACACCTGAAATGACAACCGGAATTAGTTCTTCCCCCCCACCGTGGCCACTTAGCTTCCATTTTCCACCTTGCAATGGTGGCTAGGATCAGAGCATCCTTCGGTGGGTCAAGTCATGGATTAATTTGTGCTGGTGGAAAGAATGCCTTCCCTCCCTCCACTCGCAAGTGCTTACTGCTCGCCAGCTTTGCGTTAAGTGCTGGGGATACAGGGATGGTTAAATCCTTCTCACCTTGCAAGCGGCCAGCTGTGCAATTTGCTATATGTTCAGCTGTGCTGAGGGAGGCTTCCAGAAGGTCACATGGGCTTTGGCAAATGATAAAGAGCTGGAGAAGACTATTCATTAGAAGGAACTATTCATAGGAGGAATTACCTGTGTGAAGGTAATATAAGAAAGGAACAAGGCAGATAAAATCAGAGTGTGTTTGGGGGATTAACGAGAAGTCAGCATCAGGAGCTAGTGTGCGTGGTGTGGAATGAAGAGCCCATATTTCGAGGAGCTAAAAGTCGAGATGCTTGATTTTTGTTCTCTAAGCAGTGAGGGCCTACTATAGCAGTGTTTTTTCAACTTTTTTTTTTTTTTTTTTCTTTATCTCATGGAACACTTGAACTTGCAGTTCAACTTCTGTGCAGCGCTTAAAATCATGTTGATCCAGAAAAAAATGAAAAAGAAGATACTTGTTGAACTTTTTTCAAAAACTAATTAATGATCTTTAAAAATTTCCACCTGTGGCACATGGGCTGAAAATCACTGTACTAGGGCAAGGTTGGGAGATCATCAAGCTTGCATTTCACCAACATCCTTTGTAGTGGTGGTGAGAAGGTCTCTAGGGTGGAGGAATTGATTCAGCTACATCAGCATAGTTGAGACTTGGGTCAAAGCATCCTCCATGGAGCCAAAAGTATTAGCATCCCCAAGGAGCTCTTTAATGCTTGAGTGTGACCCAGACATGCTCAGTCATTGTAAGAAGGACCCTCAGGTGATTTGTGTACACAGGGAATCTGAGATGCACTGAGTTAGGAGGGATGGGGTGGCTCTTACACCCTTCATGTTGGTCCCACAGGGAGGATGGCCTTGATAGTCTTCTGTCATCCCACAGGTTCATAAGCCATTTCATGATCTTTTTGGAAAAGATGATAGAAATTTAAAATACATATATATCTCAATAACTTGAGAAATAACTATCCTTTGGAGCCAGGGCTTTTCAAAACATTTTAAATTCATGGATTTGTTAATGGGCTCAGGGAGGCACACCCAGCAGATAGAAGATGTTCTGGTCCAATTATACCTGTGCTATTTTATTTCTTAAGCTTGGCGATGGGAAGCCAAGTGTTCCTCAGAGGATAATTTGCCATTTTTGTTATTGTTGTAATATTTTGTAATTCAAATTCATAAAATCTTAAACAGTAATCTACAAGCTCGACCAAAAGAAAAAGGGCAATAAAAACATCCTTCATCAGGACTCATGTTGAGGGTGGGGGCAGAATCTAAACAGTGGGGAGCACATTCACTGTAAATGGTAATAGTTTATATTTGAGTGCTTAACAAATGCTGTTGTCAGGGTACTTGCTATATGCTAAACACTCTTTTAAGTGCTTTATATATAACACATTAAATTCTCAGTTACTCTTGGAGGGGAGAATTTTTGTCCCCGTTTCACAGGGGTATTTTCGTAAGTGAAAAAACTAAGGCGTGAAGCTGTTTGGGGCAAGGCTGCAGAGATAGTTGAGGCACTAGGACTTGAACTCAATTCACAGACATGCCAGATATAAGTTCTCTAACATACACTAAGCATTGCATGCAACCTTTGTGTGCAAATAAAATTTGACAGAATGGATGCAGGATGAGGAACAATCATAAATGTATTTATTTTTTTTTTTTTTCTCCCCTTGGTCAGGTCAGAGTAAAGCAAATGCAACATAGTTTTGGCCTTTAAGTGACAATTTTTGTTTTTTGTTAGCTGTGCTGTGCATTTCTGAATTTACGTTGCATGTTAGAATGCAACTGAGAAAAATGCTCCCATTTGTCTTTAAAAATGGGAAAATCCACTAATTAAAAAAAAATTACATAAGGCTTCTCTTGGAAAAACAAACAAATCACACCACGGAAGCTCCCCTTTTTGTGTGACTGAACTGACACCCATTCTTCCAAGATTCAGCTGTCGTTCTGTTGTGAATCCTTTTACTATTTCCCCGAGATGGGGAGTTTTGGGTCTCCTCCCCTGCACTTGTGATGACAGCAGCTGACCTTTATTGAGCCTAACTTGATTACCGATGCTGTATGGAAGCAGTTCACTTAGTCACCTTATAGCAACTTTGAGGCCTTCTTACTATCCTCATTTTACAGAGGAAGAAAATGATGTGTTTTGAGATTAATTCCTGTGATTGGATGCAGTTAACAAGTGGCAGAGCCAGAATTCCCATTTCCAGAACTCCGATCCAGGAGCTGGGTCGTTGTAACGGCAGAGCCATCTGCAGTTTTGTCTTGCTGACTCAATGGTCTTTTTCCTCTCTTCTCTTTCTAAATCATTCATTTAAAGCGTTGAAGGTGTTACTTTAGTGCTGGGACATACGGGAGAGTGAACACATTCTCTGCCCCCGGGTGCTGCCAGTCTAGGCAAAGGATGGTAATATCCTCCAACAAGTGAGAAGGGTATCAAGAAATATGCAGATGGGAGAAAGCACAGTTCCTCCCAGGACTGCCTGCGGGCTTAGAGTATAGAGGTTGCTGCACAGGGAGAAAGTTCAGTCTCGAGAGAGCTGAATCACCTGCAGGCCAGAAAACTCCTTCCAACCTCCTAAAGGAGTTTGGGTTTTAATGGGAGCCACTGGAGGGTTTTAAAGAAACTTGGAAAACGTAGACTTAAATCATCTTCACATACATATTGACAATTAGTGACTGCAGAGAAACTCAAGTTTTTAAAGAATAACAAAGACATGGGGGGGAAGCCAATAAAACGTAACACTTTATTATTTTTTATCTTAGAAGGAATTCACCAAAGGCTTCATATTATGCTACGGCATCTTTAATTATAAAAATAAGCAAATAAAATAACTTGCATCTGTCATTACCATGATATGTTTCATACCCTTTATAAGCACATGGAGCTTAAAAACGTAATTTAACAATAAATAATGACATATACCAGATATGCTCACTGTTTATTCCAGTACTCAGCCAAAAACCTAAATATCATTTAAATTATAAATACATAATGCAAATATAATGGCACAAACATGTCTAAAGTGCAACCAAATCACAAGAGGAGAATCATGCAAACTGGTCTAGGTTAGCCCCCGAATCACTCTGTTTAGCAAACATGACATGAAGCTTTGGAAGTTTAAGGAGGGGAAGGGGAGGGCAAGGGACAGCGAAGCAAAAAACTAGCAACATTGTGAGAACTGCTTCTTTCCATATGTGTAGATATATGTATTGTAGATACATATATGAATATCATCCTGGGGAGAAAAGGTGGGTACCACAGTTTGAAGAGATCACAGCAAAATAAAGTCTACTAGACTGAAAGAAGAGAGAATTTTGCGAGGAATACTCATGAACTACTCATTGCATTGGGGGGTTGGGGAGGGGGTCCTGGCTTAGTGGGTTTACGAAATGGACACAACATACAAACTTTAATAGCTTTTCTGGTTCAGAGAAATCAGCCTTGCCTGGGGATGGGACGTGTGGGAGAGGGAGGGGGAGAGTCTAACTTAGAATATGGCCTACCTGATTTCCAAGAGGCTAAGGCAGTGTCCATATGTTTGGGGACCTGGGGATGGGACAGTTCTGAGTATAAAAATGCCCTTAACAATCTGATGTCAGCACGCTTGGAGGCTGTGTGGGAATAAAGGCAGCAATGTTTGTGCTGCTGCTGCTGCGGGGTCTGTTGTGATAGCTCTTGGTCCTTGAGCAGCACGTTACTGGTTTTAAAGGCTTTATGGTAAAGTTGTATTGCTTTTTTCTTTTCTGGAGATGTGCCCTCCCTCCTCCCACCAGGATCCCTATCACTCAATTTTGGTCAAATCTTGAGTTTAGCCTAGTGAGAGTCAAGCACCATTAGTTTCTGTCTAAGCGGGTTTGGAGTGGCCCCTGCAGTTCTACTCTTCCTCTCTGAACATTGACCTTTGGTGGGCAGTGACGCTCATAGGGGACTGTTTGGGTTCAAGGACGGTGACCCTGAGAAACTACTGTTGTTCATAGATAGGTTAATCATTCAGCTTTGGTGGTTGCCATCTTGTAAACATCACGGCAGAAATGATCACACCACCTGCTCTTTCCCCCTCTTTCTTTTTTTTCTTTTTTTCTTTTTTCTTTTTTTTGTCTTTTTAATGATCCTACAGAGATGGTCCAGCTGCCAGGACTACTTTGGCAGGCAGCATGCTACAGGACAAAAATGTCAGAGGAATCTATTAAGGCTGGACAGCCCAGGGTTAGCTATATTCCCTCAGCCCCAAGTCCCCCGGACTAAAGACCAAAGGCTGATATTGACTTGTTCCTGATTGATTGAATGGAAAGTCTCCCACCTCACCATCTGCCAGAGTACCAGGCACTGATGAGAGGTGGCAAGTTCAGAACTGCCACTTCCCAAGGTATAGTCAGCCTCTTCACACTTTGAGTGGTCCAAGCCCAGAGGGTTGTTCTTTTAGGCTCCAGTAATTCCCAGTTGGACATGACAGAGCTCTGTCAGGATTAGGTCTAAATCAAGAGTAGCCTCTGGGTTGAGGTGGGCTGGGAGATTAACATCTTGCCTGGGGTCCTTCAGATAAACCTGTTGGTTCTCCTAGCTCATACAGGCCCATCTTTAAGTTCTGATGAGTTAAAACTACTTCTACCCCCTTAGTTATAAAAAAGGCCACAAGGAGCATTTATGTGGATATCTGGAAGTGAGATAGTTAATTCCCTTCCCAGGAAAAGAAAAATAAAGCTAAGTTACAAAACTAAATCTATATGCAATAAAGTTATTATATACTGCTTTGTCCAAGCAGAGTCCTCTGGAATTTTATGTACAGTACATTAGTTTTCAGCTATTTATATTCCACAGTCAGACCTTAAGATTCTCTGGTTTTAAGACAATTGTTAAAGATACTTTTAAAGCTCTGAGCAGTTACAGTACATAAAGATGTTAGCTTTTTGTTTTTCATTAGATGCAAGAAGATGCAGGCTCCAAGTCTGGTTGGAGAGTCAGGCTCGAGCAATTTGGTAAATGTGTTGGAAAGGGAATTAGGTATTGGAGGATCAGGACCTTTAAGACACTAGCTCATTAGAGATCAAGAATTCAAACATGACATTCATATTCATCCATGGCCAGCACAGATTCATAACACGAATTCCATTTAACATCTTTATGAGCATTTAAGACATGCGTTTAAATAAAGTTTCTCATTGGCTAACTCTATTGGGGCAACCATTCTAAAGGGCTCCACATCTTCAACTTACAGTGACTGGGGGAGTTACATTAATGTTTTGTGTTTGAGGGTTGTTTGAAGGGAGCTGGGAAGAGGAGAGGCAGAACGATCACATGTATTCTGTTGGTGGAAATGCTGCCGTGGCAGAATGTTGGGATATTGATTACAGAACCCTAGTTTCATGCAATTTTCTTTAAGGGGGGGTAGAAAATAGGAATTACTTAAAAAAAAAAAAAAAAATCAAACCAGGCACACAACACTCAACGTTGGTGTGTGAACACCACTAAAATGCTAACTAGTTTGGCGAGGTGGTGAATACCTCTCCCTGGTTATGTGCTCTCCTGGGACGTGCTTTTGCTGTGGGAGGGAGAGTCCCCCTCACCTCGGAGGTTCCTGAGGAGGACTTTCAGCTTCTGTGGCTCACTGGTGCGTCTCCTGTTGAAGTCAGCTCGCGCGTGCGTTTGGGCACAGTGGTCCGTCTGCAGGATGTGGAATAGGCTGGCCATGTTGGGCCCGATTTTCTCCATGAGGCTGTCCCTAATGGTGCTGACTGTGTCTTCGTCACATTCCAGCAGGCTCCGGACAAGTCTGTTATAGTATCTGCATTGGGAAAGAGAGCACAGGGGATGGTCACTCAGTGAGAGCAGGGCCAGACCATGCAAATGCCATTAGCTCACTAGCTGCAAGGGGCTTCTGCTGCACAGCCCTGTGCTGTGTCCCTCAGCCTGAGTGCATCTGCCCCCTGGTACGAGACAAGTTCTTCTTTGTGTTTAGAGTTCAGGAGATTTAGATCACACACTGAAGAATAGGCTAACTGCAGTGACTAAAATTTTTAGAAACAGAATCATAGCACTAGCAGGGATCACAGAAACCATTTAGTGACTAATTCAACTCTTCTTCTTTTTTTTTTTTTTTTTTTTTTTTTTGAAGAAATTAAGGTGGAAGAGCTGAAGAGGCTTACCAAGATGAGTCCATCACACAATATGGATATATCAGTGCCACCGTACATGCACAGACAGTTATTTTGCTACTTCTTTTTTTTTTTTTTACAATTTTATGTTTTCTTGGTGGTGTGTGCAGAAGTGTGCATCTTCTGACAAAACTTCCATCTTCCTCCCTTCTGCATCACATGCATTTTTTCTACAAAATCTAACTCCCTTACTAGTTGGTCTTGATAAAGGCTATTGACTGCCTCTCATCTCTAGTTTTTCCCCAAGGATATATTATAGTCAGAAAGCAAATGCCAGGTAATGGGGATATTTAACTGGAAGGATTGGTGGTTCCCTAAGGGTTTATGTGTCTATAATTCCCCCACACCTTCTCTCTCTGTTCTGGGTTCTGCTGGCCTCTTCCCGTTATGGATGTTTGGTTACCATCACACAGGCCAGCACTTGATGGTTCCCTGATAGTTTTGTTTCCCTGACTAGACTGTGAAGTTTCTGGAGGGAGGATCTGTGTTCTTACTTTTTACATCTACCCCGGCCCAGTGTCATTGTGCTATATTGCCTGCTCATTGCACATTGTGGATATATTTTGTGGCCACTTTAGAAATGGCATTTCAAAAGTAGGCTTCTCTTCTGTAAATTCTGATTCCCCCAAAGAAAAATAATCTGTGGGTCTAGTGAATTTTACAAAAAAAAAAAAAAAATTGTGTGTGGTAGAAATTACCTTCATCTTTGGGGCAGATTCCTTCAACATCCTAATCAACACCACTAAGCCTCATGGCTCAGAGAAGATTAAACTGTCTCATGTATAGCATAGAAATTACTTGTCCTGTTCTTTGGGAAGACAATTCAGGTATTTCCTAATTCAGGCTGGGCTGTGCCTGCTCCATTTTGAGGTGGCAGTTGTCAAAACCCATTAGCTCTGTGTTCACTAATAAGAGACTCTCAGAGGAGCCCAAGGATCTCTGGAGCCACAGGATCTTCCACGAAAAGAAACCTGTTTATTTTTAACTAACACAGAGCACAGGATCAAACATTTTTCCAGAATAACTTAACCCCCCAGAGAGGTCCTTTCAAGGATGTACAGTAAATCGGGTGGAACATGGGTAATGAGGCAAAGCGGTCACCCTTCTGTGGGGGAGCAGAATGAAGCTGGGGACTGAAAGACAAGTGCAATGTCAGGGTCACGGACACGGGCCTGGTGACATCCTTCCCTCCAGGGAGAATTAGAGCCAGCTATGGTTAAAATTGGACTTCTCTGGCGCAAAGGACATCTCTAGTCCTTTGGGACTAAAAATCACATGAATCAAAGTAGATCTCACTTGGATGGGAAAATGGGGAGGAAATTGGTTTTGGGAAAATGGAGAATGGATAACTTTGTACCAACAGCTTCAGACATGGACCTACCCAAATAGTTTTCCAGGTATCTTAACTCTTAGGCTCTGCTAGGACCTACCCTTGATTGCTGTATCTGTTTCAAAGGGTGATTAGATCCTAGAGTATAAAATTTATGATCTATCCCTCCAATAAAGATTTTATGACTTAGAAGTTAACCTGTCTACTTTTAGGAAAAGCTATTCATGCCAGATAAGCCCCCAAATGGACTGGAAAACATGATCTTTCCTTAGAAAGAAACACAAAGAATGTAAAGTTCTTTCATAGAAGGATTTGAAAGCTCTTGTCTGGATGAAGAAGTCTGATGCCCTTAAAGAAGCTTCTCTAGCCAGCCTTGCATTTGTGGGGCCATGTGTTTCCTTCAGGCCCTACTTTGTCAAAGTACCTGTTATTTTTCTTATGAGGACTCATACCTCTCTTTACTGCCACTTTCTCTGTCAGCCCAAGTATGATACCTGATCTTGGTACTTGGTGATGACCCTTGTCAGCCTGACTGCTCTTAGAGACCCCCATCAGTCTACCCTGTCTTTTCCCTTCCTGGACTTTTGTTAACAAGGGAAGACTACGGGAGCTCTTTAGAATATAAAAAAGGCTCAAAGGCTGGAAAATTTGTTATGCTTCCTTCAACATAGTAATTTCTACATAGTCTGTCAGCATGAGCAGTAGGTGAACCCTGTGCCTCTCTGTGAAAGGGCTGGGCTGTGACATTGACCTGTGGGATTGGGCTGGTCAATAAGATCTTTCCTGCAAGTCACTAAAGTCAGATTCTTTAAGAGGTGCTCTCTCCAGCAAAAGTTGCCTTAGCAATGGGCACATATTTATCAATCACCTTCTTGTTCTAAGTCTGGCAAGAGGTGCCCTTATTTTTAGGAGAGAGAAGGTACACAGATTGAATTCCTGACTACCCTGGTGCACATATATTCAATTGTGCTTGGTATTCTATTTTTGGATTGTGGGTATTTCCTGCAGGTTTTGCTGGCTGCCATATTTGAAGTAGAAATCAAATAGTTTGGCTCAAGGCCATGTGAATTCTAGGCCCAATGTAGTTATTCCCAAGCTGTGTGACCTTCGCCAGGTCACCCCTGTCCCCAGGCCTCTGTTCATTAATCAGTAGAATGAGGCAGTGAGTCTAGATAACCTCTCCAGTTGTCTTTAGCTATGACGTTCTATATTTCTAGGAATTCAATACATATTTTTTCTCAATTTAACAAAGAGTAGTGCAACTGTACTTATGGCCCCTTCTTTGCAAAGGAATTAGACCTACTCAAGAAGATTCCTTTATCTTTATAGAGGTTGGAAGTGTTGCAAAGTCTCAGGGGGCGAAGAGTTCTGATAACCTAGCCTGGAAGGACCTTTTAAAGCATGTTTCTTTTTTCCCCACTTTGAAAATTCCATCCCTGACTTTTATTTTGTGGTAAAAAATAAGATCAGATATTCTCCATAGCTACTGTTTCAACCATGCTTACCCAAATACACACATACTGCCTAGGAACATTCTGTGTGAGGATTTATAAATAGTCCTTTGTTTCCCTTGATCAATATTATTCTTCTGTTTCCTGTTCCCTATCCATGCCCTAGAGAGTTGTTGGAAGCTTTGTCAGTTTTCCCACTCTGGAACTGGATTGGTGTAATGGCTCCCAAGCCTTCCCATTGCCTGCATGCCTCATCAATTTTGTCTACTTTCCTCATGGTTAAAAGCACAGTTTGCAAATTTGGGTCAGGGGACATTCCTGCTACCTTTTTCTTCCAGGTGCATGTTGTCATAGAAAACCCTCTCACTTCAGCTCCTGCTCCAGTCACAGGCTTTTGGATTCTCCCAGCCTCAAATCTCATGCTAGATAAGTCACAGGAAGGTGGAATGAACCTGTAACTACTTCCTTTTGCAATTCCGTGCCAATTGGCACCAACTTCGCGTGTGTCTATGGTGGGGCAGAGGCTGGGAAAGCAGGATGTTTTAGGAGGACGAGGAGCTTAAATAGAGCAAAGCAAGCCCAGCATGGAACCGGAAATCTCTACAGTCCTGAACAGGAATAATATTAGCCCACTGAAGCAAAATTCTTGGAGAAAGGTTATATGGAAGATTCTGGTCTTCAAGGGCTGGCCATTCCCCACTGAGATGAAAGAAGAGGACTTTCTTTGTGACCATTTTTCTAAAGGTTTTTAAACATAAAACACCCATTAAAAGGAATAATGGTCGGGATCTCCAGTCCTAGTCTGTTTCTTTCTTTGAATATGACCTTTCCCTTCAAAATGGAAGATGCTACTTCAGTTGAAATAGGGAGATGAATATTGCCTCAAATGGTTACATGCCATAGTGTAGATCGTGATTTGTCACGGGGGCCCTGAACGATTTGATCTAAACCTGTAATCGTGGCTTTGCTAACACACCCCTACCTCACCTCCACCAACTGTACAAACACACACCTTGTCTCTAGCCTTGTCTAAGAATTCTTCATTTCTTTTTCTCATGGTTGAAGGGAATCTCCAACAATTAGGTGTCCCTGCCCCATGCCCCATTCCTTCCAGGCAAAAGGAATATCCCAAGGAGAATTTTAAAACTAAGGTTGATTAAAAAGAGGCCATGGAGAGAAGTGGTGAATTTGACTGTCCTGTTCTGAGAAAATCATGAACCCCATCAAATAGTCACTTCCAAGGACCAGAGAAATGAATTTTGTAAATTAACTTGAGGTTCTGGATGGCACTCACCTGGAGTTAAGATTGAATCAGAAATTTTCCAAAATGTTAGGGACCTTAAGCTTTTTCTAAGGAGGAGCTACTTTTCTATTGCATATATATGACAAAATCACTCCTACGCCCTAGAAAACTTGCCACTCTCTGAAGAAGGGTGGCAGTACCTGGGTAGGAAATTGATAAGTCTGCCCTAACTCTCAGGTGGTCTGAGTAACATGCATAGGACTGACCACTGTGAGTATGTCCTGATTGGCAGGAGAGTCAAAGAATAGTAGAACTTCAGGACTGGGAGTCCAGTTTTAGGGTGAAAGGCATCACAGTAGGCTAAACTTGACGGGTCTGCACTACTTCTGCCAAAACTCCATGCCAGCCCCATCTGCACTGCTGTCTTTGCTGGAACCTTTCCAGGCCATGCCCTTGTAATGAGAATGCCAGCCCTCTCCTATATGAGGAGCTGAGTCCTGGCTGAGGAAGACAGTATGCCAGGACTCAAAGGCATGATGCTTGGGTATTACTGTACTAGTTCAGTGGCTTTGGGTCGTGTTTGAACACTAAGATGAGAATGTGATCTGGACACCTGCTTGAGCATCACCCTAGGAAATCTGGAACTAATGCAGCGAGATTACACAAGGCCTGGAAGGGAATGTGAGCATGGCCCAGTCCAGCCATTTCACTTTTCACAAAGAAAATCTGAATCGCAGAAGTGAGATGGCTTGTTCTGGGCTACTCAGTGAAATCTCTTATTGAGCTTGGGACTGATTCAAAATACATGCCGATTTAAAAGTCTGCATTTTGACATTTGACCAAAGTTTTGATCGCAGCCGATTTTACTGCTGTACAGTTGTGGTTTCAGCCAAATTTAATGTTCTAAAAGCTTGTTTCCAGAAACTTCACCATTCCCTTCATGCTTACAGCAAGAAACAATGAAAATGCACCCAGGCTTGCTGCAGAGATGAAGCTGTCTCTGAGCAGCATGGAAAGACTTTTCCTATAAACAGTGGCGGAGGGGGGGAGGGGTGAAAAACCCCCAAGCTGCTTAAACTGTCACAACCAATCACAAACATTTTTTCCTGCAAAAGCTGGGAAGGCTGCAAGCTAAAATAAGAGCATGACTGTGGCGGTTTAAACCTCCCTCCCAGTTTGGCTCTGCCAGCCAATCACCCCCTCCCCTTCTGCTGAGGATGAAAATGTAGTCTCAGTTCATACCTGTTGGAGAAGTGATTGGGCAGCTGGACCACCTCTGTGATGGCTTCAGGATTGCGCTTGGCGATACCGCACACATTCAGCTTGCTGTAGCACTCTTCCTGCACCTCGGCAATCATCCTCTGGAACGTGGAGCACCTCCGAATGGCGAGGAAGACCTTGGAGGTAACCCCGTTGGCGATGCACTTTAAGCTCTCTTTGACAAATGCTTTTCCCTGCCAAGGAGGGGAGGATTGAAGGAAGGCGTTAGCTTGACTTGACAAGAAAGAATGGGGCGTACAACATGGGGAGCTCAAGGGGACTCGCCTTGGCACTGTATCGTGGCCATCTGCATGTCCTTGCGATGAGAAGATTGTATGCTGTGGTCAGGGATTAAAAAGAAGGCCCCGCCTCCCTTAGACTCACTTGAGAATTGAGCTCCACGGAAAGGAAATGAGATTAGAGGAAAAAGAGATGGACCATAATCAACCACCCTGCAGCTTGAAAATAGTATAATCTGGTTTTATGTTCTTGAGAGTGAGACTTTGAGAATTCAAATCATGAGGGGGTGTGCTAGGTCACACAGAGGGAAGAACTTCTTTGTTAGAAGCACATTTTTATTTCCTCTAGAAGAAAAGCTTATTGGATCTTACTCCCTCCCCATAGGAGAGCCCCCATCAGCTCAGCTCTTCTCCATCCGGCATGAGTTGGGCGGGGAGAGTCTCACACAGAACTAGTTCCTGGCCACGTGTGCGTGTTACACATGTTGAGATGGGAATTCACACTGGGGAGGCTGAGAGGCAGGGCTAGTTCCCTACAAGACTGGTTCCTAAGAACAATGGTCTGACACACCATTAAAGAGAGGCAGCCAGTGTGAGCAGGGGTCAAATTCTTATTACCTGAGTGTCAAATTTAGCAGCGCTGTACAAGAAGGATTTACAGATGTCGTACATCCCATCTGTGTCACAGGTGGAGTTTTCCAGGCATGCAAAAGCCCCACAGCCGACCTGCAGGGCACTGTTGAGGCAGCGGACCACTTCAGCTGGAAGAGAAAGAGCCATCCAATCCAGGTCACACAGGATTTGCCTGTGGACGGCTGGGTTGGGAGATCAAGTGGGTGCAGAGGCCAGTTGCAAAAACAAGCAGACAGAAGAACATACCCCAGGAGTCTGTCATGAGAGACAATAGATGGACCCATTCAAATGAAAGAGAAGGGATAGACCACGCCCCTTGGCTTATAGGAGCCAGAGCACCAGACAGACTGGGAAGGGGTTCTCCCTCTAAGACACATTCTCTCTGCAGTCTCAGGACATATGATTTTGGTGGCTGGAGAAGAGCAGTTGGAGTCTGTGAAATGCATAGTGCCTTTAAGCAGCTCTATGGAATCAAAGGTCGCTGCTTGGCACTTGAAAGCATGGGAAGGCAGAACGCAGTGCTAGCGGTCAGGTTTAAGAGGTTGAGAGGGCCGGGGAATCCATCTAGCTTCCAAAAGCTGTGTACTGGGGAAAAGAGCATGGGAGTTTAGTCTAAATGGCAGAGAAAAACGTGCCACTTGGAGACCCTTCTGATTTGGGGGCTTTTACCTTCATATTGGCTGAAAGCAATCTGACCCATCCATGTTTCACCCCAGCCCTCCCCTACAGGTCAGTGTATAGAGGCATGCACAGTCTCTTTCACATTAAAAGCCTTAAAAAAAAAAAAAATATAAACTCAGGTGTGGAATAATAAGGCAAAGTCATCCCTTGTGCAAGACTGGAAGAAAACCACAAAAACTTGCACGAGGCTTTCTACGTTGTGGATAAGATCTCCCATAAAAGTAATTTCTCTCCCACAGAAGGGGGGAGTGTTCTGGCAGGCAGCTCGGCAAGAAATGATCTGCAGCCTTCAAGCCATGGGGTTCTCCCCTGAGATCAAAAGCGAGGTTCAGTTAGGCTTCCCCACCCCCTCCCACCACCCGCAACCTCTGGGATGTTACAAGTCATTTCCCTAATTATATATTTCCACGGGTTCAAATTATAACTTTGCTTTAAGCAGTTTTAATATGCATTAGGGCTGCTATTGTTTTAGGCAAGCTTGATTTGTGAATCACTGCATCTCTATAGCAACTAAGTACAAAAGGAAGTGAAGCAAAAGCCCTCCTCTCAGCAGGGACCTGCGCTCTCCCAAGGGGAGCATCTCTGCAGCATTCTGACACCTGGAATCCCATCTTTGCTGACAGTTGGAGGACAGAGGGAGTGACGGAAGGAGAGCAAGTGAAGCCGGAAAAGTCAGGAGGCAGGTGTGTCAATGCGGCTTCTCCCTCCCAGGCCAAGATCGTGCACAATTAACTGCTCCCAGAGTCAGCACCAAAGCGAGACCTTCCTCTTGGAGAAACAGCTGCTAGGTTCCACGAATATCTCTTTTCCAAGGGGCTTACTGGCCAAGGGGCTGTATAGATGACTGAATGGAGCCCGGGAGCTGGGAGGGAGAGAGGCGGCAGTGTTGGGGGTGGGATGTATGTAGGGCTTTCTCTGACAAATCAAGCCTGGATTTATCAGGCTTGAGAGCTATGGTTCCAAAAATCAGTCTGAAGAGGGAGTTTCGCTCTGTGGTCTCTGAAGAGGTAGGGAAGTCAAGTTATTAGGGTCTTAAGAGGCAAGGAAGAGAAACTGCATCAGACTAGCCCTGTCTCACCTCAGAACAGCTTCTGGAAAGTATGAGAGAGGGCTCTGAGGCATGCCAGTGTTCAAGCCTTTCTCCACCCCCTCCCCCCCAAAAGGGTACGTGCCAGATTTCAGGCAATCAGGCTAGGCTTATGCAATGAAATACCCTCAGCAGAGCGTCCAGGTCCAGCCTCTTCGTTAGTTGCATGCAATTCATTAAACAAAGGAGCTCCACTTCCTAAGGCTATTGGATTACACCGGCAGTTTATTGCCATGAGGCATGAAGCACATTTATTATCAAGATCAGCCGTCACAGACATAGTTGCAGAAGAGCGAGGCAAATGAGGACAGTTCTTTGGGGGAGAAACCGGTCCTGGGTTTGCTGCTTACCTGAGTTCTGAGCTGCCACTCGGGATTTCCTGGGGCTCACAGAGTCATTCTGCTCCGCCTCATGGGTTGCAGAAACACTCATCACCAGCACCAGAAGCACTGCTGAGTTTTGGAGCATTCTCTGAGAAGTTTCCGCTAAGTTGCCGGGTTTTTTTTTTTTTTTTTTTTTTTCCTCCCCCCCTTTCCTCTTTCCCTTTCCCGGCTTGAGTGAAGATGTGGATCTGGATACACAGAAAGCTTAGGTGAGGATTTGATGAGGATTTTTTTCCCTGCTGCCGCCGCTCCTGCGGAGGACGCGTGTGCTACGGCTGCTGCTGCTGCTGCTTCTGCTGCAGTTGTTCCTTCTCGTACCTCTGCCTTTTGCAAACTGGGGGCCCAAGAGCTGCACCCAGGGATTTTATAGCCGTTCTTATCGGTCCTCAGAATCAGGGACCAATCAGGTCCCTCAACTGGTCTGGCTAGCCAATGGGAGGGCACTCAATTCAGCAGGAGCTTTTTGACTTCTTAGAAATATTTTCCAGCAAATTTAAAGTACCTGCTGCCAATGTGGTGTGTGCGCGCGCGCCCGGGTGTGTGCGCGCGCGCAGCTATGTGTGAAAAAGCTATTTTTGTACAAGTTAGAGATAACTTTGTACCGATTGAACTAAAGAAATAGCCTGTGAAAATCTCTCCGAGGTGCTTTTTGAAATCTGGCTGTCTCTTATTCCTTTTTTTTCCTCATGAGCCACTTAGGGGAAATGGATGCATTGATAGGATGGGTGGGAGGCATGATCTCTTTGGATTAGAATTTAACCTTATTAGAGCAGTTTCACTCTAATTTTAACAGCATATTTTCTGTTCCCTATTGTAAGCTCCAGAGGCATACTATCTCCATATTTTGCCCGTGTGTGTGTGTGTGTGTTCACGGGTCTGTGATGCATTTTTGTTTTATGTGGACACACGGGAACCTTTGAGGAAGAATTTGTGAGTAGATGGATCTTCACGGACTCAGATATAACTACTCTGAGCTGTGGCTGCAGTTGCTGATTTTCAGCCTATGACCCTGGCCAACTCCTTTTACCTGGCTCTGCTTCTGTTTTTGCAAATCTGTAAAATGCTGGACTCTGGCCCGCCTTACACGTGGGAAATGGTATGTCCGTCAGTAACATGAACAACTGGGACTCCCTCTTTTCAGTGCTTAGCAGAATTGCAAACTCCAGGAGGGTTAGTCACCACAGTCACCCTCATACTCACCGACACATGCAACCGGGAGACATCGGGAATGCCTGAAAATTAATAAACTCTGTTTTCAAGCCTAGCAACTTCATAACCACGTTGAAACAATAAGCTGACCAAAGCAAGACTAACCTGCTGGGCAAACCAGTTCATTTCTTGGGGGTAGGGTGGGAGAAGGTTGGGGGGTGGTTAGGGAAAGGCCAGAAAGTGTAGGAGCAAGGACTACAGATAAGCTCTAGACTTAATGGGAAAATTACAGTGGAATAACAAATCCTGCCTAGTACGGAAGCTCCTATTTTCTTATGCGTGAGCTGTAGGCAACATTAAGGCTTGTCCCTAGCTTGAGATTAATGAACCAGGAGACGTCTTCCCAGGGTCGGAAAGCAGTCTTGAAGGGCTGGAGTGAAGGAAGAGATTCAACAACAAAACCTTTAACAATTTTCAAGAAGTAAATAATGAGAAAGAGCTATTGGTGATTCATAGCGACTTGGATAGGGGTGATCTTGTAAAGACACTGAGCCAGTGGCTTCAGTTTGAATCTTAAGCTTCAGTAAAAGTTAAAGTGCTAACTCTGTGAAGCGCAAACCAAACCAAGAAGCAGCTGCGTATGTGTGTTGGGGCTAGTGGGTTTGGTGGGTGTTTATAGCCTGAACCTTATAAAACTGGGCTGTTTGGAAAGTGTGAATGTTTCCTAGGAAAAGGGATAGAGAGAATAAAGGTTTATGGGAAATACCTAAAAGAAAGGGGATTTTCAGATTCCCATTCAAAATTAAGTACATTTGTATCAACTGATAGTATTTCTCAAGTACCTTCTGGGCTAAAGTACTAGGGGGCAAGTGGGTGAAAAGCAGGTCAACCCACGATTCTTGTCCTTGAAGTGTTTGCAGTTGAGTTGGGAAGATGGTAAGCAACCGTCAGATTTGCCGTAGCTTCCAGATGTTGAGACCTTGAGTGCTAAGAAATGGCGAGGGTCACACTGGCTAGAGATGTGGGGTGTTGAGCTTTCTGGAAGGATCTTCAAGGACCGATTGGTGGTGGTGGGGAAGATGTAAATTGCTGTTACTGCTTTTTATTTAGGAAAAAGCTGTGATATTAAATAAAACTCATGTTGTAGAAAGCTCCAAGGTGGTTGTTAATTGCAAGAGTAGTCGATGTACAGCAATGCAATACGGTCACTTACTGTTCTCTTCAAAAAGGGGAACGAACAAGAAGACAGACACCTATTCTCTTCCCAAGGGTCATGACTTTTGTTCCACAGCATTCTCTACGTCCTTGGCTATTTTTCATTGTCCAAGGCAGTGCCATTTGTTTCCCTTGCTGGACTTCCCCTGAGTTGGTTCACTGGCCTGGTGGGGTGGACCACAACCATCGTCTTTTAACAACTCTCTGATGCTCTCACCAGAACATGATGCCCTACAAGCATCAAGATGTGTTTGTGTATGTGTTTTTTTTCCCCTAATGTTGATCTTTTGTTTCTCTATCAATTGTTCTCTTACTGTCATATGCCTGGAGTTTCATTGCTAGGTGTGTCCTAGTGTTTTACAATGGCACATGAACTGTCATTTGAAGAAATGTAATAGTGGTCAGCCACATTGGTTTGAATGTAACTAGTGTGCACACCAATACACTGGAGAATGTTAAGAGAGAAAGCTGAAGACTAGGTGAAAATGCCCAATGTAAAGTTTCTTCCCAGAGGTCAGTTTGAGGATATCTGAATGTTTGAAATCACTGCGCGCTTGTCTTGGACTCGGATCTAGAAGTGACATAAGTCTTGGAAACTCTGGAGGTGACATCTTGTTCCATAGTCATTTCTCCAGGGGGTTTGAGATATTACGAAGGGGTCTGAGTATCAGCTTTCAGACTCTTAAATTTTTCCTAGAAGTAACAGGAAGTCATTAGGGTCCTTTAATTCTTTAAGGAATTGCTAAAGGATGTGTTGAAATTAGTGTTTGGGAAGATCTTTTCATCTGATGATAGCATGGAGGAAGAAAAGCAGTTGTAAGACTAGTGTAATATCAGTTGCTACTGAGAAGGTTCTGGATCATGATGGTGGTGGTAGGAAAGGAAGGGGAGAAATAGAGAAGTTAAATAAAATGGAAATGATCGATTAACCTAAGGATTGTCTTGGGGAAGACCTTTCTCTCAGTTTAATGACAATGGAGATAATACAGTCAGCCAGGACTTTCCCTTCCCCATTGTTTGGTTATAATTTTTAGTTTCAGGACTATCTAATGAGGTATCTCCATTAGGCAGCTTTTCTGGTGCTCTGTTAAGGCAATAGAATTACCTAGCCAAGGGACTTGACTGTACTTTAGGGAGGTAGCCCCAAGTGCAGTGGTTAGGAGGGAGGGTAAACTTTGCCATTGCCCCTGAGTAGGGAAAGTGCCAAGAAGTGGGTGGGAGAAGCTGTCAACACCTCAGGCTGGGCGACGATGCTGTGGCTGTGCCCGTGCAAGGCTGGCATGCGTTCAGTGAGAAGAGGAAGCCAAGACTCTCTGGGGCTTTGTTGAATTTGGCTCGCTTAAAGCTCAGCAGAAAGCTCAGCAGTGAATGTTCTTTGGTTTTTGGGTGAGAGGAGCCCAAGAGCATATTTTCTTGATAAATGTTCATTTTGTTGTTAACAGCATGCAAGACCCACCAGGGTTGATCTGACATAGTGACCAAGGCTGGACCATTTTTCTTCGGGAATTCTGAGCCTGGGTTTTTTTTTCTGTTGGACCATTGGACTGTTGAGTCATGCCTTCCTAACCTCAAGGCAAAGGAGGAGGAGAAGGAAGAGGAAGAAGGTAAGGGGGGAAGGTGGAAACCCCCCTTCTCCTCTCTACCCTTTTATAAAGACATGAGATTTTCTGCCTGGATAATCTCAGATTCTAGGGTAAATCCGTGACTCTCACATGTCTTTGGCTGCTTTAATCTCTGCTAAAGAAAGAAAACGAGAAAATATATTGAGGGAAAAGCTTCCCTCCTCCTCCCACCGGTTGGTGGAGGGGCTACTGTGACTGGCACCAGTTCAGGAGCTGTGGGAAACACAGAGAGATGGCCGGCCTTTTCCTGCACTCCATGAATTCCCAAGCTATTTCTTAAAGGGTGAATATTGTATTTGAGGAAGAATATCTGCTTTCTGGAAATATAATACAGCAAGTGGATTGGAATAGGGTTCACAGGTTTGGATTCAATTAGCATTTACTGGGTGCCTATCCACGCCATGCCAGGCACTGCTGTAGTGGTTTCTTATCTGTGAGCAAAGGACTGCTTCCCTTCCAGCGCACAGGAGGAGCCTGGGACCCAAAGATAAGAATGGTTTTCCATGGTCATAGAGAGTGTGATGGATAAATCTCTCGAGTCTTGCTTATTGCAAAAGTAGCCCTGCATTCTCCAGCTGTTTGCCCACCACAGTGGCGTAGAGAGTGCACAGGCTTAGGGCCCCTCCCCTCTGGGTGCAGGGAGGGGATGGGGGACAGGAAAAAGAAAATAGGATGATCTAACCGGCCACAACCAGGGCAGCAGGTTGAAATTAGCCTCCACTCCTGTTAACATCTGCTGTTCACCTTCGCGGGTGTAAGTTCCGATGCCACTTTCAGGGAAGACAAATTCATAGTCCTGGGGCAGCCTGCAAATTTACAGTCTCCTAGGAGGCTTCTGGATCAAGTATGAAGAGGATTTGTGTGTCAGGGAATCTGTCCTTTACATTAGCTCTAGGGGAGTCGCAGAATGGTATTACCCTGTCGAGACACTTGAGGGCGCTCGAATCAACCATCCACGAGGACCTGTTTCCTTTAAATTGGAAAAAAAAAAAGTTGTGAATCCCAGGCTGTGTTCTACCTGCCATTGTTTCATAGTGTCAGGATGCTGCTTTAGGGGATAAGGTCACTTGGTGGTCTAGGGCAGTCACCTGAGACTTAGCCACTGAGCTTGCAGACTAGAATGGGATTTGCAGTATATACGCAAATATATACTCTTGTTGCTTGATAGGAAAATAGCTTGCAGGCAACTTTCTATTCAGCCCTAGGGAAGGGTAATATCGGTACTCCGAGTTCAGGTGGCCGAGAGAGGATACAATTGATATCACACTTGTGGTACTTTGAGGCTCCTTCGTTTAAACAAACAAACAAAAAAAAGGATTCTATTTCTTGGTGGTAATGAACCTTGCTCCTTATTACTAAAGAAAAATAAATGAAATTTATTGTTTTGTTCCTGGAGTCTTGAGACTGAAATCAAAGCTGAGTAACTTTTCACACTATTTTTCACTTTTTGTGCTCATCTGACTGCTTGGAAATCTTTCCAAGGGAGAGTAGGCAGTGGGCATGGAGCAAAGCTGTGTACCTTCTGCTTGTTAGTCCTGCCCCCAATCACCTGTGTGAAGAGGAGGCTTGTGTTCTGTTAGGTGCAGGGGACAGGTTTGGGATGCTGGGGTTGGGGGGACAGGCTGTCACACTGGGTGTCTGAGATATGCAAACCCCTCTGATGAGACTGCTTACTATTTCCATCCAACTGATCCATCCATTGTGGTGTGCTGGGAGTGGTGGCAGCATTGCGTTAGTGCAATCAAGTGCGGGACAGATGTAGGAACCCAAGGCAGTGGCACATGCATGGTGTTAAAGCTGGAAGCTGTATGGGGTAAGACTGATCACTGATGCCAGTGAGCTTGTGGAAACTTAAAAAATTCACTCTAGCCATTTATGCTGCAGTGTCATTCTGACAAATTTAGCCTAAAGCCCTCTTGTCATTTGCAAAATGCAGTCCAAATAGAATTGTCTTTCTGCCTTTCCTAAGTGCTGGACAAATCTATTATTACAAGTTTATTGGCTGAGAATGGGAGGGGTGGGGAAGGAACAGCCTTTATACAAAGTTACCTGGCAAGTCAGCAAAAGGGCCAGACTAGGAGATTATGGAATTCTGTACTTGATGTTTGGCAAACTTGCCAAGAATTTTTTTTTTTTTAATGGAAATTCAGATGTGTTTTATAATCAAGTTGCTTTTAATATGCTTTAGGCTAAAGTGCAATTAAGATACATCAGTTCTTGGCTCTGGAAGGGGTATCAAGGGAGTATCAACACATTCCCACTGCTGTACCCAAGTAATAAAGAGCAGAATGCAGAGTCAGAATTTATACTGTAAAGTTTTTATAATGATAGCAAAAATGGTCACCAAGTACCATTTTGTCTGCTTTCATGGAACACAATTCTTGTCAGCTGTTTGGGAAATGAAATCAGCCCTTTTAAAAATTAATTGTAAGGAAATTTAGTGGAATAAATGGAAATCCAAGTGCAAAGGAAACACTCTGGCCTCTAGGCAAGCATGTTCTTGAACATGTCATTCCCTGCTCTCTAGTGCAAGGACAGGAAGTAGGAGGAAGAGCGAGAGAAAGAGAGAGAGAGAGAAAGTAAGTTACAGCTTGGGAAGAGGAAGTGGTGAGATCCTCAAGGGCAAAGATGTTATCTGGAAGTCGTTGCCCCTAAGGTAGAGACATTTAGCTCCAAAAAGTGTGGAACCATGGAATATTAATCTTTTCCTACGGAAAATTTTAATTATATTTTTCATTGCTCTTTCTCCTATTTGTACTTAGAATAATTTCTTTGCATGGTTGTAAGGGATGGTCTTTACTGTTCCTAGTGTTAGATTAACAATGAAAGGGCCATTTCCTCTGTGGGGGGTGTGTGTGGCTTTACCATCACTCACAATAGACTTGGATTTGGTCTTCCATCACTCACAATAGACTTTGGAATACGGGAAACAATGAGAAATGAGTCAGAACTGTGAAAATCAAACATTCAAGGTGAGAAAAGTGAATTTCCTGACAATGATACGGAACAGACCTTGAAAAATAGATTGAAAGAATTGGTCATGGTTTTGGGCTTTTTAAATCATAGCTTTTCTTTTCTTCTCCCCCCCCCCCAAAAAAAAAAAAAGAAGTGGAGAAGGGGACTGACAGCTTGAATTTATCCCATGAGTCTAGATGCTTTTCCAGATCCTTTGGAAGGTGCACGGACAGGGAGTCACTCTTGAGAGACATCTGTTATTTCAACTGCACTAGCCCTTCGTGGCAGCCAGGCAAAAGCTGAGGACATGGGGACTAGCCTCGTGCCCACCATGAGCAAAGCTCCAAGGATCTGTATCTTTACACCTCCTTACATGCCTCCTTTCAAAGAAGTGAAAATTTCTTTAGGTGACCTTTAAAGGCTGTGAGTTTTCCCTTCAGCCTCTCTCTAGTCCCTTTCCCCCTCTTCACTCCTGTGAAAATGTCACCTTTCGCCATCCCGTTTGGAAAGAACCACTGAAAGCCCCCAACTCCTTTCAGGAGTAGGAATGTGAAGTGACCAGCTGTAAAGTGGGTGCTGTGAATGGCTTGTCACAGGAAGGGGTAGATTTATTGAGAAAGAGCTGTGCTTGGCCTTGGAATGTTGTCCCTGAAAGGGATTTGTGGGGTGGGAGGAATCCAAATGGCTGAGGCTGTGGGCACTGAGGGCTTGTGGAGGGTGGGGATGGAGACCCCCCCCAACCTACTCCATTGACTGATTCTAGCTGCTGCTTTTGTTCTAGGGATTTGGTTCATAATTTTGATTTTTTTTTTTTTTTTTTTTTAATTGCCTGGAACTTCTATAGATTGTGTGCTCATGTGTGTATCACATGAGTATATATGCACAGTTGAGAGGTCTGGCCCTTATCAAGGTAACCTGCGGCCTTTCTAGGTTCTCATTCTAATGGAGCCCCTAAGTCACAGCACAGCAAACATGTTAAAAGGCACCTATGTGTAGTATTCCACGATAAGTGTATTGTTCTGTAATCATATGTGTTGAGCTGCAATTGATCAGCTGGCATGATGTTACATTCTGTTGGTGTTGACTTAAATCTTTTAACTTCTTGCAGTTCTTTTTGATTTTTTTTTCCCTTTGGAATCAACACACTCTTCACCCCAGTTCCCAATCATTTTTTAGCCTTTAAAATGCTCCTGATTGCTGGGCACCATCCTATAGTGCAGAGGTCCTCAAACTTTTTAAACAGGGGGCCAGTTCAATGTCCCTCAGACTGTTGGAGTTAAAAAAAAACAAACAAACAATGAATAAATTCCTATGCACACAGCACATATCTTATTTTTAAGTAAAAAAAAAAAAAAAAAAAAAAAGGGAACAAATACAATCACATTGCCTCATGTGGCCCGCGGGCCGTAGTTTGAGGACCCCTGAAATAGTGCCTAATAAATAACATGGTTTTGGACTTTGAGTCCAAGATTTTGTGACCAGACAGGGATCACCTAGAAGTCCTGCAAGAAGGATGATTTAAAATTGTTTCATCTAATATTTCCCAAATGCATTTGATTCAGAAACATTTTAAAATGAATAACACTGTTCTGAAAAGCTAATGTTCCTTGGAGCTAATTTCGGGAAATACTGATTAAAAGGCTATTGGCTCCTGCTTAAATCCTCTGGATTTACCTTGATCCAGCTCCAGGCTAGTTTTAGTTTTATTCCTGCAGCCTCAAATATCCTTTTCTGCAGGCATATGCAGAATTAGACCTAATTTTACTTGAGCGCCTATTAGGCTTTGAGTGTTGGGCATGCCTCGTTCAACTTATCTCACTGTTGCAATCTTCATTTCCAACGTGTAATATAGGTGTTATTGTGCTTATGGTACCTACAGAGAATCAGGTTCAAAGAAGGCTGGTCAATAAGAAATACTTTATTCAACATTGGATCTGACTCCAGAACCCACTACTCTAACCAATGACATGTGATAGAAGAAAACTAAAATGCTCAGTCCAAAAATAAGTATATTTGGGTATCCAGGACATGGCAATGTCCCATTTCCCTTCCCCTGCCATGTCTCTGACACATATCCACTGTCTGTTACTCTAAGAAAGGTAATAGAGTGTGTTTCCCTTTAGGTCTTGGTAAACTTTGCCTTTAACTGAGCAAAACTCTTCCAAACTGCCTGATGGAGCACTGCAGAGGAAGTGTGAACAGTTATGAACATTGTCTCTCCTCTAGCTTAGAAAGTTCTCTCTGCTGCTACCAGTGATGCCGGGGGTCAGGCTAGCCTGCACGCAGAGGCTTAGGAGTTCTGTTTCCTTTGTAATTTCTCTTGAGCTTCATCTCTTCATTGGCCATCTCCCACAGAGTAATCACTGCTGGGCTAGCTGCTCAAAATCATCTGGCATGCCTTTTTCTGTTCTCTTCATTGCCCCAATGAAATTATTCTTGCTTCTTTTTTTTTTTTTATGAAATCATAAACACATAGATCATATATACATTAATGCATTTATGGGAAATGCATACAGTTAGGAATGCTTACATTGCACTAGTTAATATATCCCTCACCTCGTTTACTTGTCAAAAACTTTTTCTGCATCAACTGAGAGAATCATGTGGTCTTTGTTTTTTATTTTGTTTATGTGATGTATTATATTAATAGATTTGCATATATTAAACCAACCTTGAGACCCTGGGATAAAACCTACTTGGGCATGGTGCATAATTTGTTTGATGTGTTGCTGGATTCTGTTTGCTAGGATCTCATTGAATATTTTTGTATCTATGTTCATTAAAGATAGTGGTCTATAATTTTCTTTTCTTGTTGGGCCTTTTCATGGTTTGGGGATCAGGATAATATTTGCTTCATAGAATGTGTTGGGAAGTATTCCTTTTTCTATGCTTTGGAAAATGTTAAGTAATATAGGTACTAGCTCCTCTTTACAGGTTTGGTAGAATTCTGATTTGAAGCCATCAGGTCCTGTACTTTTCTTTTTGGGGGGAGATTTTGTATATTGATTCTATTTCAGTACTTGATATAGGTCTGTTCAGCATTTTCAATTCTTTCTGGTTAAGTCTAGGAAGTTGGCGTGCTTCCAAGTATTGGTGACTTTCTTTCAGATTTTCCCGTATTTCTGAGAATAAAGTTTTTTTTTGTGGTATTCATTAAGGCTTCTTTGAATTTCTGAGGTGTCTGTTATTTTGCCTTGGTCATTTCTCATTGATATTAGGGACTTTAATTTTCTATTTTTAGTTAGGTTGGCCAAAGGTTTATCAATTTTGTTGAATTCCCCCAAAAAACATCTTTTTGATTCATTGATCTTTTGAATAATTCTTTTGTTTTTGATTTCATTTAATTCTGCTCTAGTTTTGGTTATTTCTTTTCTTCTATTGGGTTTGGGGTTGGAATGTTCTTTTTCAGTCCTTAAGATGTCCCATTAAGTTATTGACGTCCTCTCTTTCTGCTCTCTTGAGGAAGGCTTGTAACGCTATAAATTTCCAAGTTAGGACTGCCTTTGCAGTATCCCACATGTTCTGATAATTCATGTCTTCATTATTGTTCCAAAAATTTGGCAATTTCCTTCTTAATCTTATCTATGACCCAGCTATCATTCAGCATAAGGTTAGTTTCCATATCTTTGTTTGAGTACGCAGATTCTTCTTATTGGTAAGTTCAACTTTTATTCTGTGATGATCCAAGAAAATACAAGGAATAATTTCTATACTTTTAAATTTGCTGAGGTTAGACTTGTGATCTAAGAAGTGATCAATTTTGGAGGATGTTCCACGGGCTGATGAGAAGAATGTGTATTCAGTTTTGTTAGGATGAAATGTTCTGTAGATGTCTGTTAAATTCTATTATTGTAGGGCAAAGTTTAAGTCCAAAATTTCTTTGCTTAGTTTCTTATTGGAGGATTTATCCAACACTGCCAAAGGGGTGTTAATATCTCCAAATATTATGGTGCTGGAAGATATTAAATTGTTCATGTCTGTTAGGATCTCTCATAAATTGAGGAGCATTCTGGTTGGGTGCATAAATGTTAATAATTGACATCTCATCATATTAAGTGTTTTCCTTAACAAATATGAAGTTTCCATCCTTGTCTTTCCTTAATTTTATTGGTTTAAAGCCTAACGTATCTACTAATAAAATTGCAACCCTTGTTTTTTTATGATTTCTGTTTGCCTGCATTACAGATGTCCATCCCTTCACCCTGAATCTATCTTTATCCTTTAAGGTAAGATGAGATTTTTGTATGCAGCAGTTATCTGGCCTGAGTTTTTTGTATCCAGTCAGCCAACCCATGCCTCTTAAGAGGACAAGTTAGCCATTGAGAGTATTGATAAGCCTGGTAGTTTTTTGGGTGTTAAGTTTTTCAAAAGTCTAGTAAACATTTTTAATCCTTTCGCTACTGTGGAAGTTGGGTTTGGTCGAGAATTTCAGAGTGAGTTTACTTTGGTGGTAGAGCACCATGCTGGTCATTATGGAGGTTGGTCTGAGAATATTCCAGAGAGCTGGTTTAGTTATGGCAAATTTCTTCAACATGTGACTGTCATTAAAGTATTTCACTTCTCCATCATAAATGAAACTCAGTTTAGCTGGATACAGGTTCCTGCCTGAAAGTTGTTTTTTTTTAGGAGATTGAAGGTCAGTGATAATCCTCTTCTGGTTTGAAAAGTTTCAGCAGAGAGATCTGCAGTGATTCTTATATTCTTCTCCTTGTAGGATATGATTTTCTTACATCTGGCTGCTTGCAGGATTTTCTCCTTCATATTAACTTTGGCGACGTTTATTAATATGTATCTAGGAGATGCTTTATTTGGGTTGAGTCATGCTGGAGTTTTGAAACTGCTATCTTAATTTCAGTATCTCTGGCCATTCTTGGGAAGTTCTCAATTATCTCTTGGAGTAGAGTATCTGTGCCTTTCGGACCATCCTCTTCTTCAGGGATTCCTATGAGGTGAATGTTTGCTCTTTTGGAGTGGTCCCACAATTCTCAGGGAATGATCCATTTTTGCTCTCCACTTCTCTTCCTCTTTGAGCATTTGAGAGTGTTCAAAAGCTTTGTCTTCAGTGTCAGAGATCCTTTCTTCTGCCTGCTCCATTCTGTTACTGAGGGATTCTGCTGTATTTCTCAGATCTTTGAGGGCTGCAAGTTCTTACCTCAATGTGTCAAAATCTTTGGTGATTTTTGTCTTTGAATTCATTGAATTCTTGAGACAACTTTTGAATTGCTCCTGGAATTTCTAATTCCAACTTTACCTCTATTCCATTAATCTTATTTGAAATCCAAATTCTGAATTTGATTTCTGACATCTCTGCCATTTGTTTATAAATGGGATCTTCTGTTGTGTCTCCTTTGTTGTTGTTTGGGGGCATTGACCCACTCTGATTATTCATGTTGCCAGAGTTTTTCCACTGATTCTGCCCCATGATTATTTTTCACCATATGGCTAGAGAAGCTGGTAAGGTGAAATTGACTTGAGGGCTCCTGGAGTTGTAATTAACCAGCCCTTTACCAAAGAACTGGGACTGGGGATTGCAGCTTTTCTCCTAGAGCTTTACAAAGGTCTCATTCAGTACTACAGCCTGAAACTCTGGGGACCTGCTTGGTGTGATGGGGCTAGCTAGTTCTGACCTGTATTCAGCTAGTCTCTGTCTAATCCTAGTGAATCAGTGGCTTTGGGCTGAAAATCAACTGTGGAGATATATAAGCAACTAAGACACCTCACAGCAGGGACTTTCTGGAGAAGGAGTCCCAGCTTCCAGCAACTCACTCCCATGGGGTGACAGAAGAGGACCTCAGTTCACTGCTTACTAGTTGAGATCCCATAGCAAGCAACTCTCTTGGGGGAGGGGATGGACACGTGTCTCTTTGGGATGGGTTCTATACCTGAAATTTGTTTCCTTGGAGTTGTAGCTTCCTCAGCAGAGAGGACATGCAATTATCAATCTCTTCTCTCATCTCGGCTCTCACCTTTCAGCTTTGTTGGGTTCTTTCTGGCTGTTATCTCTCCCTGTTAATTGGAGCTTCTGTTGAAAGCTGGCTCCAGTCAGCCATCATCCTTCAATCTACCTTGCTCTTATAGAGTGTAAAAATTGGAGTTAGGGAAAATAGCCACCCCAAGGATTTAGCAGAACGCAAGGCACATTGAAACAAAACAAAAGAATAGACACACAAACAATAAAAAACACAAAAAACTCGAATAGCCTGATGTAAGCACTCTCAGCAACCATAAGGGGAGGGGAAGTGCTTGGTGCCTGTAACCCAGTGGCCAGGACACCAGCCACACATACCAGAGCTGGTGGGCTCAAACCTAGCCCAGGAAAGAATGACAACCATAACAAAAAAGCTGAGCTCTGTGGTGGTCACTTGTAGCTCCAGCCATTGGGAGGCTGAGGCAAGAGAATCGCTCAGCCTAAGAGAGTTAGAGGTTGCTGTGAGCCATGACACCACAATACTCTACCAAGGGCCAGGGTGACACAATGAGATTCCATCTGAAAAAAAAAAAAAAAAGGCTCAGAGCCTATAGCTCAAGTGACTAAGGTGCCAGCCACATATACTACATATACTTGGGCCTGCCAAACGATGGCAACTATAACCAAAAAATAGCTGGGCAAAAAAAGAGGGGAAGCAGAGAAAAAATAAAAAATAAAAAATTTTAACAATAATTCCTAAAAGAAAGAAAAAAGGAAAAATGCAAATAAGCAAAAAGAATGAGCAAGGAGAAAGGCAACAACAAAAAAATTATTGTGTGTATATATAGAAACATATGACTATATATGTGCCATATATATATATATATATATGTGTGTGTGTGTGTGTGTATATATATATATATATATGTATATGACTATAGTAGGAATATATTTATGTTGCAATATACTTTCTGGACACCAGGTGGGGCTGTGAGTGGTTCCCAGGCTTATACCTGTTTCTAGCTTAGATTATTATTGGTTGGTTGCCTGATTACCCCCCTGGCGTTTAGACCTTCCTGAACTGTTGACTCCACCAATCTCGAAAAATCTTCACAGGCAGGTTTCACGAATTCTTCCTGCAACAGTTCCTGTGAAGTTTGGGATACCCTGGCCCAGTTCTGAGTGTAGGATGACTGTCAGCAGGTAAGACTCATATCGCCCCACCTGGCCCTCATGGAAAGGTGCCAGCTGCAACCGCCATCTCCCAAATTTTAAAACAATGGCCATTTGTTACCCGGGATCTTTCCCATCTGTCTCTCCCTCAGCCTAACTGGGGTGGTGCCACACCAGACAGCACTACACTCTGGCCGCCTAATACCACTCAGGAGTCCATACTTCACCAGTCTTTTCACACAACACCTAGTTTCCCCATGAACTGGGAATTGTAAACCTCTGTGGGGAGGCTGGTTGCCTCTGCCAGCCACAGCAGTGCAGAACCTTTCCTGGCAGTCTCCACAGCTCCGGATTACACTCCAAGACCAGTAATCCACCACCTCGCTGCACACCCTGAACTGCTGCTCCACACCAATATTCCATGCTGGGAATGATCTAGCCCACTTACCTGTTGTTCCAGGAGATCTGAGCTGAACGTCTTTCCCATCCACCATCATGGTCCGCCTCTCAGAATTTTTTATCTCAAGATTATATTTTTAATCTCAAGATTGTTTTTAATATTTTATTGAAGGCCAGACATGTATCTTTAATATCTGTTCTTGCTTCTTGCTAGGGAGGGGTCATATCTCTGTTGAGGGTATTTTCTCTGAGAGAAGGAGAATGGGAGGGAGCATTATGGCTGCTTTGAGTCTGGGAGAGCAAGTGGTTTCTTGGCTTTCTGTCTCCCGGAGGTGTACAACCTTTTACTTCTCTGCTGCACATGAAGAAAAGTTGTCACCTTGGGTTACACATTAAACACACAAACGCTAATGAAAGCAGAGAAACAAAGAAAAAATTTTGTGCATAATTTTTGTGGCATCCAACATGACAGATAAGCAAAACAGGGCTCACATAATCTGCATGTGGCCTGTGGGCCACAGGTTGGACAATCCTGGGAGGAACTCTAGCATTACAGCTGTTACTGCTCCTCATTTGAGGAGTTCCAAGTTCTCCTCAAGCTTATGGCTTTTTTTATATATAGTACAGTGGATACCAACCTGGTAAGGGTCACAAAATCAAATATTTTTTAGCGTCTCTTTTCATAAAAGGGCACTTGTGTGCCATCCAAACAGTTGATTCTTCATCAGAGAGGTCCTTTGTCTTATTTATAAGGCTTTTTACAGTTGTGGCCTTCTGAAGCCTTGTTATTTTTTTGGTGGGACTAAGTGCAGAGGCATAAA
The DNA here is from genome assembly GCA_963574355.1 of Loris lydekkerianus. NCBI lineage: Eukaryota > Metazoa > Chordata > Mammalia > Primates > Lorisidae > Loris > Loris lydekkerianus. The sequence continues at coordinate 6,005 of CAUYPK010020924.1, read as the reverse complement.
ATTGCACACCCGTATTCTCTAGGCTTCATACCTATATGAACTGATAAATTTAAAAGTCAAATTATTGCAAGAGATTATCCTTATTGTTTTTCTTTCACACTTTGTCTAAGCCAAGATTATGATCAGGGATAGAAAATATGTGTTAACTATTACTTAGGTGTTTGACATGTTATGAAGGAAAAAGTCACCCCCATTCTTATGTTGTGCCATTATGTTCAGTCCTCTATTAATATCAATAGTTTGGCCAAGTGGAAATTACCCAACATTGCACAAGTAGTCGTAAACATGCTGAATGTGTTACAACTCAATTCAAGACAATAATAAGACTGAACATGGGTGGGTAGTCAGAGAAGGTTTCCTGGAGGAGGTGGTGTTTAAGGTGAAAACTAATAACTAAGATGTAGTTAGGCAATTAATGGTAGCAGAGTAGTTGGTTTGCACAACTGTAGAGGTCACTAGTTATAGTAGACACGGTCAATGTATCCGATGCCCTCTCAGCCTTGAGTATGAGGTGGGGGTGGGGGCTGGAGGAGGAGAGGATTCTAGTGAGAGGGAACAGCATGCCTGACCATCCTGAGGTGCAGTGTGCTGGGTCCAAGGAACTGAAAAGTCTAAAATATGGTGAAAGAGAAAGAGTTTTAAATGAGACCAAAGAGGTTGGATGGGGCTAGATTGAGCATGATCTTCTAGTGTCTATTCTTTTGAACTCTTTCCTAAGGGCAAGAAGGGATCCATTCAAGGACTTGAAGAAGGCCAGTACATTTGTAATACATGTATCTCACATGACAGTATGAAGAAGGCACTGGTTGAGAATCACTGGTTAGTCCATCAAGAAAAGATGGACTAACAGAAGATGACGCACGATGCATGGTGTTCGTACTAGAGTGGTAGCAGAGCTGGGAATGGAGCCTAGAGATATTTAGTAGATACAGTCAATCATACCAGGTGCCTGATGTTTGGGACGGAGGGACAGTGGAGGTGGGGATTCAAAGAAAATTTCCAGGTTTCTGTCTTGAGCTTGGATGGGGGTGACATTCAGATGTGGGACACTGGTGGGAGAGAGTTTTTTGTTTGTCAGTGCAAAATGATGACCTAGTTTTGGACAAGATGTGTAGTAGGGAGATTTTGAGTAGTTTGTTGGATATATAAATCCTGGAGCTCAGGGGTAGGGGGAGTCTGAGCTGGAGTTATAAATTTGGTGGTTTTAGGGTTTGGAAACTAAAAATGGTCAAGATTATTCAGGAGAAAGTATTAAAATTAAAGATAGCCAAAAAAGTCTGTGGAAATCTGTCTCTCTCACACACACTCACATTAAATGTTGGGGTAGAGGAAGAGGAGGTTATGAAGGAGATTTAAAAGGTGTGTTCAGGGAGGTAAGAGGGTTTAATCACAAAAGGCAAAGGAAGAGAATTAGGAAGAAGGAAGTCGTTGCCCTGGCTCTCCCAGCAGTCTTTGCACTTATCAAGTAGGTTATCTTTGACTGGAAGGGACAGAGATGCTGTTTCAAACTTGCTTCAACTCAGGGATGTATGAACTCTTCTGCAGGAATTTAGAGTACAGAAGGCGTCTGGTTCCCCTTATTCTAATGATTCTGCCTTCATTAATCTGGATTCCCTGGGGTGTACCCACCTAGTGGTTTTATCCTTGGACTATTTCCCTCAGGGGACAAAATAGTTGCACGTGCCTCTGGCTTCACATCAGTACTTCCTGGTATCCAGAAGAGAGTTTTTTGTCCCTTTTGCTTGCTTGGTCTTGAACTTATTTTACAGAAGCTCCTGTTATAATCCTCCCTGGCTTCATACCAGGCTAAACTAAGTCATGCTTATTTCAATTAAATGCTGACCAAAAAATACCTAGCATTTAATGACTTAAATGTGGTTAACTGAGCTTATTACTGCTCACAGGGTGGAGGTAAAGGCTCATCCTGGGAAACAGGGATTATCTTCCCTTGAGGCATCAGACTAGAGTTCTTTGGGAGAATGATGGGCAGAATGAATGTAGGTTGGGAAACCGACAATGCCCACTATATTAATAGAAGCAAGGAGTGAGAGGTGCTTACTGGAGTTTATAAATATTTTTATACGTATTCATTGAGGTCTAACTGACACATTTATTGCATGTATTTAAAAATGTACCATGAAGCCATGATCAGGATAATGAACATGTTCATAACCACAAAAGTCTTATTACCCTTTGTAATCATTTCATTGGACTTTGCCCAATCACTGATCTCCCTGTCGCCACATACTAAATGTCGCCACATTTTCTAAAATTTTATATAAATATAGTGTATCTTCTTTATCAGTATAATTATTTTGTGGTTTAGGCATGTTGTGCTTACTAATTTATTTTGATTGCTGTAGCCTCCCATTATATGAAAATAGTGCAGTTTATCTGTTCCCATATTGATGGATATTCAGGTTGTTTCCAGCTTTGAGCTACTACAAATAAAGGTGCTAGAAGTATTCATGTGTATGAACGTTCTCCAGGGTAGATGTCTAGGGATGGAATGGATGGATCATCTGGTGAGGAAGTTTTACAAAGAAATTTATTTGGATTTTCTAGCTTTTTTGAGTCCATGATGACAATTTGTTTTTCCTTAAAGAATTATTCATCTAAATTTTACTACATTGGAATAAATTTTTCTATGGTATTCCCTTTGAATTGTTAAAACTTCCTCCGTAGTTGTGATTAAGATCATTTTTGCAGTCAGGCAAGGTGGCTCATGCCTGTAATCCCAGCACTCTGGGAGGCTGAGGTGGGTAGATGGCTTGAGCTTAGGAGTTTGGGACCAGCCTGAGCAAAAGTGAGACCCCATCTCTAAAAATAGCTGGGCCTTTGGCAGGTGCCTGTAGTTCCAGCTACTCTGGAGGTCGAAACAGAAACTCACTTGAGCTGAAGAGTTTGAGGTTGCTATGAACTATGGAGCCATGGCACTCTACCGAGGGTGGTAAAAAGAAACTGTCTCCAAGAAAAAAAAAAAAAAAATAATAATTTTTCACTTTTATTTATTATTTTCATTTTTAGCTTTTAGAATTGTTTGTTTGTATCTTTTTTGTACCAATTACACTTGGTAAAGATTTATTCATTATAAAAATGAATTATGATTCATTTAAATAAAATGATTTATTCATTGTTTGCAAGTCCCCATTATATTGGTTTAATTAAATTCTCTAATTAAAAATTTTTTGTGTCCCAATTAGTTTTTTCTATTTTTTTTTATTTGCAATTTATTTATTTTTTTGAACTTTGAAAATGTCAATTTAATGCACTCAAATCACTGATAACTTTCTTAGGTATTAGGGGACTTGGTTGGCATACAGCACAGAAAGGTTTTTCTCCTCTTTCTATAATTTTTTTTTTTTTTTTAGATATTTTTTCCTATTTTTAACATGCTTATTTTGCTGTTTTGTTTCCTTTTGGAGAATATTAAACATTATGTGATCACATTTTTTTTTTTCTTTTGTTTTTTTTTTAGATAGAGCCTCAAGCTGTCACCCTGGGTAGACTGTCAGGGCATCACAGCTCACAGCAACCTCCAACTCCTGGGCTTAAGCGATTCTCTTGTCTCAGCCTCCCAAGTAGCTGGGACAGGTACCCGCCACAACACCTGGCTACTTTTTGATTGTAGTTGTCTTTATTATTTGGCAGGCCCGGGCTTGATTCGAACCCACCATCTCTGGTGTATGTGGCTGGTGCCTTAGCTGCTTGAGTTAACCGGTGCTGAGCCTGTGATCACATATTTAATATTTTTGATCAACTGGAGGTATAATTTATATATAATAAAATTTTATTTAACCACCCCCTTGTATAATTGTCACATGTTAACTCCACCTTCCATTGTTACTATTTTCTATTTTCAACAGTTTTACTTTATGTTGGAGAAAAAACATTTTTATATTTACCTCCTTTTTTTTTTTAAATTTTAACCAATTTTGGTTCTTTCTGTAGAACCAAATTTTCATCTGGTATAATTTTCCTTCTGTTTGACGCTGTCCTTTAGAACTAATTCTTAGGTAAGGTCTCCTGGCAACAAATTTAGTTTTTGATTTTCTGAAATACTCTTACTTTACCCTCATATTTGAAGAATATTTTTGCTGGATATAAAATTCTTGGATATTATATTTTTCTTTTAGCACCTTAACATGTCATTCTGACCTCCATTATTTTGATGAGAAGTAAATAGTCTTATTTAGGTTCCTGTACATGTAATTAGTCTTTTTTTTTTTCCTGCCTAATTTTAAGACTTCATCTTTGTGCAGCTTTATGATGATCATTTTAAGAATGGTTCTTTTATATATATATCTATCTTGCTTGGAGTTTATTGAGCTTCTTAGATCTGGAAGTCAGAGTTTTGTTTCTTAAAAATCAAATTTATGAAAAATTTCAGTCATTTTTTTCAAACTTTTTTTTCTGCTCTATCTTCATCCTCCTCCTAAAATACTTATTACACATGTATTAGAACATTTGATATTTTTCCATGGGTTTCTAAGAATGTCTTTTTCTTCCATCTTTTTTTTCTCTGTCCCACAGATTGAATAGTTTCTATTAATCTGTCTTCTGAAAGGCTAAGCTGGATATTAAAGATAACAAATTAAAATGAGTGGTAGCTGGTACTGGTTGTCAACTGGGGCCGACTCAGGTGAGGTTTGCAACCCAGTTGGGGCTGTCAAATATGATATTTATGCATGTCTTCTCTAGGTAGCTTGAATGGACCAAGCAGCTGATTGGGTGTTTCAAGACACGGCAGGTAGAAGTTGTAGGGCTTCTTATGACTTTGCCCAGGCTGTCTTTATAATGTCATTTCCACTACATTCTGTTGGTTAAAAAGTTCTAAGAATTAGAAACACTTGCATTGCACTGGTTAATATATACTTCATCTCATTACCATAAATGCATTGATGTATACATGATCTATGTGTATATGATTTAATAAAAAAAAAAGTTCTTAGACCAGACCATAGGAGATTGCCATAGTCTTATTATTATTATTATTATTTTTTTTTTTTGCAGTTTTTGGATGGGGCTGGGCTTGAACCCACTACCTCTGGCCTATGGGGCTCTTGCTCTACTCCTTTGAGCCACAAGCGCTGCCCCATAGTCATTTTATTTTTTGGAGACAGAGTCTCAAGCTGTTGCCCTGGGTAGAGTGCCATGGTGTCATAGCTCACAGCAACCTCCAATTTAGGCTCAAGCAATCCTCTTGGCTCAGTTTTTCTATTTTTAGTAGAGATGGGGTCTGGCTTTTTGCTCACGCTGGTTTTGAACCTGTGAACTCAAGCTATCCACCCACCTTGGCCTGCCAGAGTGCTGGGATTATAGGTGTGAGTCACCATGCCTCACACCACAGTCACTTTAGAAAAGATCATATAGGATGGGAAATACTGCTGTAGCCATCTTTAGAAAATATCATCTGCCAAAACTTCATTATAGTTTCTGTTAACTAATTTTTTCTTTATGATAGGTTATAGTTTATTTTTTTAAATTTTAAATTGAATAATGGATATTGAGAGTAAAACACTGTAAAGTTTCTGGATTCTATTATCTTTCTTTGAAGATAGTTGAGGCATGTTTTAGCAGGCAGTGAAATTAGTGGTGGTTCATTCTGAGTTTGAGTAGGGTTGGCTTTATGCTTTATTTGGGTGGATATATTTCCCAACCTCTATAAGTTCTAGCAGTCCTCTATAACAAAAAAGTCCTCAACTTCCAAAGTTTCTCTTCTATAAACACCTGTCAGGACTTGATTTTAGGTGTTGTTGATTTTCGGAAGGTCTAGAATAAATCTTACACTAACACATCATCCTTAATCTTTTTTTTTTTTTAATTAAGTCATTTGTATATAGATCATAAATACATTTATGCCTTGGGATTTGATGTGCTGATTATTTGTACAAATTTAACTGCTTAAATCATCCTTAATCTTAAGGAAAGCTTTCCTGGTAATTCAGCATGATGTTGGGGAAGTAATGAGGATTCCCCACTCTGCCAGGGTCAGAACTCACTGG
>CAUYPK010020920.1:0-50452 GCA_963574355.1 Loris lydekkerianus | reverse complement strand
AGTTAGATTCTTGGTTAATGAGCTGGTGATATTGGACCTCAACCTGATTTAACTGCCTCTAACCTTTTTTAAGGATACAGGGCCCAAAGGTGAAGGGTAAATAAGGGTAGCAGGGGAAGAAGGTAGGGTAAAAAACCATGTTTTGAAATTATATTTTATATGGATTGGGCTAAATAAAATATATCATTCAAATTGATTTTACCTCTTTCTACTTTTAAAAAATATGCCTCAGTGCCCATAGCTCAGTGGTTAGGGTGCTGGCCCCATATACCAGGGCTGGCGGGTTCAAACTCGGCTTGGGCCTGCTAAAAACAACAATGAAAAACTACAACCAAAAAACAGCCGGGCGTTGTGGCAGGCACCTGTAGTCCCAGCTACTTGGGAGGCTGAGGCAAGAGAATCGCTTAAGCCCAAGAGTTGGAGGTTGCTGTGAGCTGTGACGCTACAGAACTCTACTGAGGATGACATGGTGAGACTCTGTCTCAAAAAAAAAAAAAAAAAGAAATAAAAAATATGCCTCCTAGAAAATCAATGATGACATAGTGAGACTCTGTCTCAAAAAAAAAAAAAAAAAAAAAAAAAAAAACCCAAAAAAAAAAAAATAAAATAAAAATTATGCCTCCTAGAAATCTGTCCTCCTGGGTACTGAATAGCCAGAGTGTCCCCAAAAGTCATTGTACGTAGGGAAAATGACCAAATATAGCTAAATGTACCTTTATGGACAAAACATTCAGGTGGATAACACATAGAGAATATTTTGTAAATGCATATTTTATGAAATTTTGTAATGAATATTTTGTCCATAAAGGTATATTTAGCTACAATTTCCTATTTTCCCTATGTGTGGTGACTTTCGGGGTGACTTTGGAGACACCCTGTCTTAGCACCTCTCACCCCAAGCCTGCTCTTTGCCCCGCATTTTCTATCTGGGTCACAGGCGTCTCTGAACTCCTCCTCTCCCCATTCCCTGGCCACACCCGGACATGCAAACAATCATTACGACCGATCAGTCCCTAATACACTCTCTTGTGTTTGTCACCCCTGCCCAGGTTACTGTCAGAAACTCCCTACTTACCTCTCTTCCTCCCCATCATCTTTCTCACTGCTATCAGAATTTATTTTAAAATCACAAATCTGATTATATCATCTCTGCTTCAAAGATGAAATGATTAGTTGCTCAAATGATAAGTGGCCAAAAATGTCCTTCATAAACCGTCTCAGTCCTGGCTTCATCCCCACACTTCTACCCAGCTATGTTCCAGCCACACAGGACACCGCCGCTCTTGCTCTAAGCTGTGCACCTGTGTGCGCCTCAGCCCGGCTGTCCTTGCCTCCCCTTTCCTATAATACCCCCTGTTATCACCACCTCTGTGACAGCCACGTTTGAGCTCTCCTAGCACATTTTCTATATCCCCACTATGACACATGTCACGTTGCATTGAATTTATTTGACTTTGGGTTTTTGGAAGTTTTTTTTTTTTTTTTTTTTTTTTTTTTGGACAGGGTCTTGCTGTGTCCCTCGGGCTGGAGTGCAGTGACATCATCATAGTTCACAGCAACCTCAGACTCCAAGGCTCAAGTAAGCCTTCTGGCTCAGCCTCCTGTGTAGCTGGCACTATAGGCATGTGCCACCACATTCAGCTACTTTCTCTATTTTTTGTAGAAATGGGGTCTTGCTATGTTGCTCAGGCTAGCCTTGAACTCCTGAGCTCAAGCAATCCCCCAACCTGAGCCTCCCAAAGAACTGGGAATATAGGCATGAGCATATAGTACATGGCCTTGACTGTTACTTTTTGTCCTTGATGTCTAGTGCTAAGAATGGATAGGAACTTAAGTGACAGCCAGAGAAATTCCAAGCAGTCTTGTTTCTATAGATCTTTGTCCAGCCTCAGAAGCTAGACTTTGAAGGAGCCTTAGAGATCTTAGAGGATTTTCTAGTCTACCCTCTTATTCTGTGATAAGCTAACGAAGACCCACAGAGTTAGGTCTTGAGTAAGTCATTGTTTAGTGAGTGCCTGTAATCTCATTTCATCTTCATAATGATCTTTGAAGTAGGCATTTCTACTAATACCCATTTTACAGAAGTAAAAAACAAGGCCTCAGTAAACTGAAGCTATGTTACCAAGATCATGTAGCTAGTAACCTGGCAAGGTAAGATTAGAATTCAGGTCTTCTTTTACTTGGCCTAGCCATATTTCCCTTGTCCCATGTGGCTACTTAAAATTTGCAACACTCTCTAAGTTACTAGCCCTCCCTACTCCCTAAGATGATATGTTTTATAGGACAGGTGGAATGTTTCAGTGGAAAGAATCACATTGTGACAATGAGGCTAATTTTATCCTTAGTTCTGTGAATTATTACCTGTATAACACCTGTCTCATCTGAAGTTTCCTTTCTACTAAGAGACTTATATTAGCTATATTGATTGTTAGAATAAGGATGAAAGTAAACATAATATTAGATCTATGAAAGTATTTAATACACTATAATTTTTAGCTTCATATGAATAGGCATTACTTTTGAAAATATTTTGTTTGTTATACAAGCCATTGGTATTCATTACGGAATACTTGACAATTACAAAAACAAAGAGAAGAGATATATCACCATCAAGGTCACTATTAATATTTGATATAACTCTTCAAATTTTTTCTATACAATTTTGTTTGACATATTTGTGATTATGTAAAACTTTTTGCCACTTTTTTCATTTACATTATGCTGTAAACATTCCCTCTGTAATCACTATGTAATCTTTATTAGCACAATTTTTCATATGCTTAGAGTTGTTTAAGTCCTACCAGAGAAATATTTGAAATGTGGTTCTCAGAGCAATATAGTCTGGGATTGGAATTCAGGTCTTCTACTTGGCCATCTGTGCCTGGTCCCATGTGGCTACTTAAAGTTTGCAGCACTCCCTAAGCTATTCACCAGGAGCAAAGACAACATATTTTGTACAGAGAGATGTTTTAGTGGAAAGACCCACATTATAACAAGTCTAATTTTATCCTTAGCTCATGCATTACCCTGAAGATTGCTATTCATGTAGATTTGGGCCGGTGGCTCACACCTGTAATCCTAATACTCTGGGAGGTCGAGACTGAAGGATTGCTTGAACTCAGAGGTTTGAGACCAGCCTGAGCAGGTCTCTACCAAAAATAGAAAAACTTAGCCAGATGCTGTGGCAGGTGCCTCTGGTTCTAGCTACTTGGGAGGCTGAGGCAGGAGGATGGCTTGAGCTCAGGAGTTTGAGGTTGCTGCGAGCTACAATCACACCATGGCACTCTTGCCAGAATGACAGTGAGAATCTGTCTCGAAAAAAAAAAAAAAAAAAAGAAAAGAAAAAGAAATAAATGTACACTTAGACCCTGCTCAGACCTATTGTATTTAATCTGCATTTTAATGTGACCTCTATGGGATTTGTGTGCACATTAAAGTGTAAGATGAAGTGAGAAAAAACAGTAGTTCTCAAACTTGGTTATACTTAGAAGTACTTAAGGTCTTTAAAATTCTCATGTCCATGTTACACTTCAGACTAAATTAGAGTCTCTAGGAGGAGGACCCAAGGGCATCAGTCTTTGTCATTTTCTTTCCAGATTAATATGAGGGTACATATGGATGAGTGCGAGCCTCCGTCTTGTTTCGTTCTTTTTTCCCCTAGAGACAGGGTCTCACTCTATCAGCCAGGCTGGGGCTCAGTGGAGCCTCCTGAGTAGCGAGGGCTATAGGCACATGTCATCCTCCCTGGCTAATTATTTATTTTTGTATTTATGACTTCTTACTATTTTGCTCAGGCTGGTCTCAAACTCCTGGCTTCAAGGGATTCCCCGACCTCCACCTCCTGAAGCTGTTGTGAGTCACCACCCTGGGCTGCAGTTGGCCTCTCTAACATTGCCCTAGAGATTCCAACTGTTCAAGAAGGAGATTTGTCTCTGTCATAAACCAACTATGTTTGTTCAGACCTTCTCTTTAAGGCTAGAGTTCTTTCTGCTAGGTTGTTCTGTAAATTTCTGTGGCAAATTCTGATAAAATAAAATTCACCAATACTTTATGTTAAAAACGTCTTTAAATTTCCCGTTCCTGTTTTCCTTTCTGCTCCTCCCCACTTTCCAGGGTTTTCACTCTGAAGACCATGTGCAGAGACCACAAAGCACAGTTTTCCTGCATCACAGGGCCAAGAAGCAATAGAAAGATTACTCGATTTCTTCTCTGTTTTTTTTTTTTTTTTTGTAGTTTTTGGCCAGGGCTGGGTTTTAACCCACCACCTCTGGCATATGGGGCCAGCGCACTACTCCTTTGAGCCACAGGTGCCACCCCATTGGCCCTGGCACATTCTCCTGCTTACACTCCACACATCCAGTTTCCCCTGTGCCTATGTTTAGTACAGCCAGTGAATTTTGAAACCCTGACTCTGTCTACACAACACCACAACCATGGGGTGGGAAAAAAGTCAAGGTCATAGCCATCAACTGTTTTTTCAAATTTTCTTTTTAATCAATTGCCCATTTAAAAAACAAACACCTGAGATAACTTGAAAGGCATTGAGTGTTTAATGATTTCTAACCCTGGGAGTAGGAGAAAATATAGTTTTTCAAAACTTGTAGTATTATTTCCCTTTTCTATATAAAACAGTATGGTATCTGAATGTTTTGACTTTTGTAGAGAATGTTATAACGAAACACCGGGCCTATGGTATTAGGCTTAGCCAATTAAAAGTGATTTTTAAAATTCTTTAACTTTTTTTTGTTTTGTTTTTTGAGAAAGAGTCTCACTCTGTCACCCTGGGGAGAGTGCCATGGTGTCACAGCTCACAGTAACTTCAAACTCTTGGGCTCAAGGGATCCTTTTGCTGTAGCCTCCCAAATAGCCAGGACTACAGGTACCTGCCACAATGCCTGGCTAGTTTTTCTAGTTTTAGTAGAAGCAGGGGCTCAAACTTGCTCAGGCTGATCTTAAACTCCTGAACTCAAGCAATCCACCCACCTTGGCCTCCCCGAGTGCTAGGATTACAGGCATGAGCCACCACACCCAGCTAAAATTTTTAATTTTAATCCCTGTTATAGGGACTGGTTCTAATTTCTTTCATTTATTTAAAACTCCTTCATTTTGCCTTCCATTTTTAATATTTGTTTTAAATTTAAAATTTATTTTAAAAATTTATCATTTAAACTTTTTATTCTAAGTAGTACAAAAAAAAATTAAACAGATCTCTAGATGGTAATGGTCAACAGATATATCTTTTTCTGCTCAACAGCCACTAAACATCACCGTTTTTTAAAAAAGGTCTACAAAGAGAACAGGATAGGAACTATCAGCCTATGAGAGATTTGAGAATTTTCTGGAAGACATAAAAGGATGGAGGAACGATGATTGGAGGAATGGTGGCTGAAGAAAGGAGACGGCAGCATTTATCCACAAACTCCCCTTTCCTATAGGTCTGCAGGATGAGGGCTGTCCTAGGACCAAACCTGTGTACAGGTGAGGGCAGGCAGTTCTGCCCACCCCAGGGCATGTCAGCCCTGCACAGAGCTACCCACCACACTGCAGCTGAAGCCAGAAGGGGAGAGTGGGCAGAGGTGGAGTGTGTGGAGTCATACCAGAGGTGACTGCACAGCCACAGACAGCTGGAAGTGAAGGAATGCTGCATCGGAACTCCATCTTCCTGCTTAAAAACCTCCAGGTGTTTCTCTGCTGCCTGAGCAGAGGGAGAAGAATGGGCTTCAGATTGTGAGCTCAGAAATTTTTGTTTTTGGATGGGAAGATCCATAATTTTCACCACATTTTCAAAGGGTCCATGTTAAGTGATTAAGAACCTCACACGCAGAGCCCTAATCCTCAACATGCTAGGTGAGGCCCTGCACAGTCCAGGCTAACCAGTCTCCCTGGAGTGCGTCTCCCACCAGCCTCCCTGGAGTGTGTCTCCCTGGAGTGCGTCTCCCACCAGCCTCCCTGGAGTGCGCCTCCCACCAGCCTCCCTGGAGTGCACCTCCCTGGAGTGCGTCTCCCACCAGCCTCCCTAGAGTGCGCCTCCCTGGAGTTCGTCTCCCACCAGCCTCCCTGGAGTGCGTCTCCCTGGAGTTTGTCTCCCACCAGCCTCCCTGGAGTGCGTCTCCCACCAGCCTCCCTGGAGTGCGCCTCCCTGGAGTTTGTCTCCCACCAGCCTCCCTGGAGTGCGTCTCCCACCAGCCTCCCTGGAGTGCGTCTCCCACCAGCCTCCTTGGAGTGCACCTCCCTGGAGTGCATCTCCCTCCCAGTTCCAGCCACAGAACTGCTCACAAGTCTCAAACATGCCGTGAGCTCTTTCAAGCCTCCTTGATGGAGTGCATGCCTCTCTGCCAGGCCCATGTTCCCTCCTTTGCCTCCTCCTCTGCCTCTTCTCTGCCTGTAAATTTCCACTTACTCTTCAAGGCTTGGCAATAATCTGCTGTGCCCTCTCCCCCCACTCCCTCCCAGTGTTTTCCTCAACCACTTCCTGAGCACAGACGCTTGTGCAGTTTACCCCATGGTGTTGTGATCGTTGCTCATGTGCTGGCCTCTTCCACTCGTCTGTGAACTCTTAAGTACAGACCATGCCCCGCACCACTCTAACCACACAATAATAATATGGATGCAGCAAGCGAGGAAGGAGTGTCTGCATGATCAGCTTGGCCAACTGGCTCCTTGGACCTCACGGAAGCTGATGCCAAGGGGCTGGGGTAAGCATAGCCAGGTTTCCTGCCCAGGTTATTAGAGTCCATTATTGTGCTCACGTATGTTTCTGGCTGATTCCTATAGACCTTTTAAGAACCACTATGAAAAAGAATAATCAGAGAATAAGAAAAGATACTTAGAAATTAAAAAATATAACTGGTGACATAAAAATTCACTAGGAGGTTTAGAAGATAGAGGTGGAGAAATCTAGAAAGTAGAGAAGCCACCCCAAGGCTGGTGCACACACCCTCCCTCAGCACCTGGAAGGCACCTTCTGGCCAGAGCATTCATGCGGCTCCCTGCATTATAACAGCCATTTTACTGATCTCTGACCCCAACAGACTGGGCTACCTCAGAGCAGGGACTATGCCTTTCTCCCCTGTTGCCTGTCTCAGTGCTCAGCACAGTGGAGATGTTGACATGCAGGTTCACTGACAGAATGAATGGCAAAGGCACTGGGAGGGCAGGCTGAGTGGAAGCTCTGAAGTAATTAGTTCTGAGGTTGAGGAGGTGATGAGGGCAAATCCCAGGGCAGCACCTAGCCAGAGAAAGCCAGGCTGGGGCAGCTGATGGGTTTCCACCTACTGCAAGCCTGAGAGGGAAAGAGGGACTTGCTGGGCAGGGGGGGTTGAACCACCAAGATGAATTCTGGGAGAAGCCAGGGGAGGGGGAAGCTCAGTCCACAGTTCATCTTCCTTGAGGAATTAATTCTTGCCCGTCATTATGTTAAGGACTTTTCATGCATTCTCTCACTGAAGGCTTTACAAAGCCCCATAAAGTAGCTATAATCACTGCTGCACCCATTTCCTGGATGGGAAGGATAAAGTGTACAGATAGCAAGTGTCTGACCCAAGGTTTTGGAGCTGGTCATGGTCAGGGTTTGAGGAAAATGTTTGCTAACGTCTGTGCTGTCTTAATTATGGGGTTGCTCTCTCTGGGGGAGTCCAAGCCAATAGGTCTGTTCTGTTTTGCCTGGGTCAGCCTTGCCTGGGCTCCTGGCTGGGGACCACAGCTCCCTTTCCCAGAAGAAGCTGTGTAGAAGAGAGTAAATATCTGGGTTTGGGGCATACTGGTTTTCTTCTGTTTTGTGTTACTGGATCTGATGCACAGAAAACTGCCCAGAACCTCAAGTAATTACAGTGAGGCGGCTCTGCTTCCTTCATGCGGCCACAGCAGACAGGCGGGAGCCCGACCACTGCGGAGCAACTGCCGTGACAGCAGTATGGGAGAAGGCGGGGACCCAGAGCTACAAGCACAGCGTGGCACTGGGCAGAAACTGGGAAGGAGCCCCCACCGGAAGGCTGGGGACGTGTTCCATTTTAAAACCACTTAATTAAACGCCCTTTAAGACATATGATGAAGTTTGGGTGAAGACAAGTTTTATGGCCCTTCCTCCATGAGGGTAGTATTTGTGTCAGGAAGACAAACCCACAGGCCAGCCCAGACCAGGACACCAGAGCTGCCTGCCACCACGGCTGTCCCCAGAAGCAAGGAGCATAGTGTGGGGCACAGAGGCTGTGGCTTTGCCTACCTTTTAGATAGGATTTTCACAATAGTGCACTTTATGTATTATTGAACAATGAAGAAGAGTAAAATAAATAAAAATAAATTTAAGAAGGAAAACAATCTTGTGAAAGTTGAGCCCTGTCATTTCTGAGACAATCAAGGTTAGAATTAGCACCTCAGGGAGGGCCGTGTCTTTCTCTGATCTTTGTGACTGTGCCCCATGTGTGCCCCCTCAGTTTTAAGCTGGGTCCCTCATACAGTTTCTGGCACAAGGTACCAAACATGGAAAGTTTCAGAGACTGTTCAGAGCATGCAGGGGTGTCCAACCTGCAGCCCCTGGGGCCTTACATGGATTACATGAGAAATGCTTGCTCATCTGTGGTGTCAGATATTTTGAAGAAAGTTATACACGGACCTTTTTTTTTTTTCTCATCAGTGCTTATGTATTTAATGTGTGGCCCAAGACAACTGTTTCTCTTCCACTGTGGTACGGAGGAGCCATAGGTTGGCAGGCAGGCGACTTTCTAGCTGCAGCATGGTGGTTAATTTTAGGTGTCAACTCGGCTGGATGAAGGAACATCTAGAAGCCTGGTAAAGCATTATTTAGGGGTGTGTCCTAGGGAGTTCCATAAGGATTAGCCTGTGAGTCTGAGTGGACCAGCTGGGGAGAACGCACCATTAATCCTGGCAGCACCACCCAACCTGTTGGGGGCCGGGAGAAAGGAAAACCAGGGTGAAGGCCAATGCATTGATCCTGTTCCTGGAGCTGGGCAACTCACTTTCTCCTCTATCCTTGGATGACAACTCCAGGTCCCTGGCCTCTGGGCTTGAGGACTTACACCAGCACCCCCTCGGTTCTCAGGCCGTTGGCTTCAGACTGAGAATCACACCATCAGCTTCCCTGGTTCTGAGGCCCTGGGTTTGGGCTGAGTTTTTCTAGATTTAGCACTCCTGAGCATGCCAGGGGCTCCAGCTGGCAGGTGGCATGCTGTGGCCTTGTCCATAGTCACACAAGCCAGTCCCGTCTCTGTCCATCCTGCTGGCTTTCCCTCTCTGGAGGACCCTGAGGAACACATGCACTTATCTGTCCTTCACGTCAGACACTCTGTGCTGGAGTTCTCGGGATAGAAGGAGTCCATGAACCGAGCCAGGAGAGCCAGGTCACCTGCATGTTAGCCCAGAGCAGCAGCAGGGCAGAGGTGGAGGAGAAGTCTGGGGGCTAGAGATGATCCTTTGGAAAGGGCTTGCACAGTGCCCAGGAGGTGTGTGCATATGTATGTACGAGTGTGTGTGCGTGTGTTGTGTATTTATATGTGTGACTGTGTAGATATGGTGTTCACATGTGCATGCCGCATGCATGACTGTGCACGTGTATTACAGAGCGTGTATCAGTCTGCATGTGTATGTGGGAAGGCAGGGGCCTTCCTCCCTCATGCTAGAAGTACAAGGAGGTGCTGCCAGATGCTTGAAGAGACCTGAGGACCCCCAGGCCCCTCACTGCGATGCAAGGACGGGGAAGAGGATGGCCCTACCCTTGCCCTGGAGATAACATGCTTTCTCTAGTCTCTGGAAACTGACCCATCTTGTGACATCATCAAATTTCAGTTAAGGCATCAATTTCTCTGGCTCTGTGAAGACGACAGCGCAGTGCCTGGGGAATTGCTGTAGCATAGCTCAGTGAATCTCACTTCAGTAGCAGGAGGGATGTGAATTCTGGGACCTGAGGGTCCTCCTGACCCACCCACTTTAATTCCCTTTACAGATGAATAAAATATTTTGTGACTTTGGTTGCCTTCTCCTTCAGTAGTTCTTAAAATGCATAACCCACATCACATTTCTGATCCTTCCAAGGTCCATGTACCATCTCTAATTACTGAGGGGCCATATCCCAGATCCTGTAGAAAGTTAATCCTGAATTGCCTCTGGTCTGCGGTGTGACCCTCGCTGGAGTACCGTTTAGGCTGCGTCTTCTCCCCCAGCATCCTCCAGACAGACATTCAAGCAGAACGCACATTTTTGGGGGAGTAAGACAGAGCACTGTAATTATACCAACTAAATACTTTAGGCAAAGACACATTAAGAAAGAACAATTTATTTCCTTTGTTTGATGCAGCCAAGGCCTGCCTACACCAACCCATCCTAAAATAAGAATAAATGACATAGTGCACATATATGTAAAAGAAACCTGCAGAGAAGTAAACAGCATAGAAAAAATAACGACTATGTAACCAATTAGATGGGTGGCCAGGCCAGGTGGGGCAGAGATAGAACGGAACTTCATGCTTGTGGTTTTGGTTGGTTTTGTTTTGTTTTACTCCTTGTATGTCTTGAGAGCATAGCTCACATAGGCCATTGACGCTTCAAGGATATAATCTCAAGGACAGAACCATATTCACTGGCCAGTACTAATAGTAAACAACACCTTAGGAGGCTGGGAATTTATAACGTAGAGAGGGCCTGGGAGAGTGTCAAGGCGGAAAATTAACTCTCAGAGCAGAGTTACCTGGAAATCAAGATGCACAGAGGCTGAAGAGAATATGGCACACTGCAGTCTCCACGGGAGTCTCCCGGGAGACCCCGTGGTGAGAATATGGCACACTGCAGTCTCCACGGGGTCTCCCAGGAGACCCCGTGGTGTCTGCTGGAAGAAATACAGTGTCCTATAGAACTGCAGTGCCCAAAGCGCAGGGCAGCACTGATCCGCTGCCTATTAGGACCAGGCCTCACAGCAGGAGGCCACTGAGGGCAGTGGACAAGCCAGAAAAGCTTCTTCAGCACTCACAGCCCCTTCCCGCCACTAGGGGCGTCCCCAGCTGGGCAGGGATTAGACTCTCACAGGATGGAGATCCCTGCTGTAAACTGTGCATGCCGGGGATCTACGTTCTGTCTCCTTATGAGAATCTAAGGCCTGATGGTCTGACGTGGAGCCCAGATGGTGTCGCCAGCGCTGGGGAGTGGCTACAAACACAGACGATCATTAGCAGAGAGGTCTGACTGCACAAGGCCACAATAAACCAGCTGCTGCAGACTCAGATCAACCCCCCATCCCCCGAGTCTGTGGAAAAATTATTTTCCTTTTCACTGGTTCTTAGTGCCTAAAAGGTTGGGGACGGCTGCTACAGAAGCTTCTCTTCACCTCTTTCCATTCTCTTAAGCTCTTAGCATCTGTTCCTCCAATTTATCATTAGATTTTTTAGTGACTCTATTCCTTGCCCAATCCTATCCAAACATTTCCTCAATACATGATTATTTTAATAATATTTTAGCAATAATCTTCCTCCTTGCTAACCTAAGTGTGTGAACATTCTTTAGAATGCTAATTACTTGAACTTGAAAGTGAGCTGGACACACAGTGATTGATTACTTTATGCCTTGCTGAGAGGAATCCCTCGAGAGCCACCCTGACACTGTCACTCACACGCCATAGACCATGCCTTAGCATCTTGGGGTCCCCGGAGCTTCTCACGTAACAGGTGCTCAGAACTGCTGACCTATCCTGGGAACCGTTGGAATGATTTTCCTGCAAGACCTGTACCATTGCTTCCATACGGCTGCTCTGCTCATGGCCAGCCAGTCTAGCCGTCCCCAGCTGCTATGAGTAGTAATGCAAGCCACCTCTTCTGAAAGGCTCCGTTTCCACTGTCCTCAGGGTAGCTGGCCTTCCTGGCCTCTTGTGCCCAATTTGTTAGTCACCTACTTCTCCTGCTCCTTAATCCATATATTTCACCTGAGGGACCTTTCTTTTTTTTTAATCACAAGAGAAATCATCATAAAGTGCAGGATATCTGCAAATAAGTGTATTCTCCATAACATTATTGATGAGGGACAGTTTTTCAGGGCTTGCGTGCCTGTCACCATGTGAGTTGGTTATGTTGTATCATGATTTTGGATGCTATATTCCTCATTTGAGAACGTGCAAAACTGAGGCTCAAAGAAAGCAAAGAGGTCACTGCAGGTCACATAACTAGAGATGGGCAGACTTGGTCTCTGGGACCTGCTTGATGCCAATGTCCTTGCTCCACTATTTCCCAGGGAATGATGAAAAATATCTAATGTACTATAATTTTCTACTGTAAGTTTGCTGTATTATTTCTATCCATCTCTATATGTATTTTCAAAGGAAAAAGCATTTCCCATTATATGTTTTTACTTTTGTAAAAGTAGTATTTGTTCCCGGAAGACCATTTAGAAAATCCAGAGAAGCCAAAAGATGAGAGAAGCTACTGGCAGTCCCGCCGCTCAGATACGACATGTCTGAATTCGGTGCGGATCTTTGAAGATATCTTTTATTGCAGCATTTTGAGGGAATTCATGCTGTATAAAGAATTAAAATTAGAAACACACAGTTCTGTGCCACTTGTCTCAGTCTATTCAGGCTACTGTAACAAGACACATATTTCTCATAGTTCTAAAGGCTGGGAAGTGCAAGATCAAGGCGCAAGCAGACTGGGTGTGTGGTGAGGGCCCAACTTCTGCCACAGATGGTTCCTTCTTGCTGTGTCCTTACATGGTGGAAAAGCCAGCTAGCTCTCGGGGGTGGGGGGGTCTCTTTTACAAGGGCACTAATCCCATTCATCCCTTACCCCAAACCCCGTCTCCTAATACCATTGCTTTGAGAGTTAGAATTTTAACACATGAATTTTGAGGATACACAAACATTTAGATGGTGGCACCAGTAAATGCTTCGACAGCAATCAATCATGTAGAAGCACCATGCTTTACCAGCACCATGTGGTTAGATGTAAAGTTTTGTTTCTGTGTGTATGTATGTTAGCCGTATTGGGATGAACACTTCTATAATTCCCTCTATACATTTTAATATTTTTTGGAAGGGAGTAAGTATTGTTTGCTCATTATATGACTGTTAAACAATTGTTCACGAAAAAAGTATTAAAGCTAAAAGAACATAGCCACTTTGCTCTCTAAATCAAGGGTCAGAGGACATTTCTTATAAAGGGGCAGGTAGTGACTATTTAAGCCCTTCCAGGCTGTGTGGTCTTTGTGGAAACTTCTCCACGCTGCCATCACATCATGAAAGCAGCCACAGCTAACACCTAAATGAATCAACAAAACTGTATTCATAGACACTGAATTTGAATTTCATATAATTCTCACATGTCCTAAGACAGTTTTCTTCTTTTGATTTTTTTTTTCCAATTTCTTAAAATAGAAAAAGTATCTTCGACCTGTGTGCAATATAAAAACAGGTGCCTGGCTGAGGTTCATGCTTAGAGATGTAATTCTACATCTGTTTCTAGACACAGAATTAGTTACAGAATTAGTCAGATTTCTCTTTCCAACCCTTCCTTCTCCTGGATTAATATCCTTGAAGGTCTGGCTGCCTTCTCCCAGGGTTACACGGGTTCAAAAATTACTTCTATTTTCTTTAAGTTGATTTCCCGGAGCATCTGATTATCAGACTGAAGTAATTCAAAGGAAGGAGTCATTGCCAGGGATCCACCCCTCCTGTGGGAATTTCCACCTAAAAGAATACCACCTACTTAATGGACGCTGGAGACCCACCACCTTGGGGCCACGTGTGGCCTTCTGGATCATTGAGTGTGGCTTTGACTGAATCCAAATATGACAGAACAAATCCTTCTAATAAAGGAATTTGTTCTGTGAAGTTTTGATTCAGTCAAGGGGCCATGCTTAAGGAGGGTCTCATGTGGCCTTGAGGCCGCAGGGCCCCCCCCTTTACTCCTTAAATCTATTTAAATAAAAAAAATTAATTTAATTTAATTTTAACAGTGCATGAGTGAGACTGATTGGATGTTGAGAAGACAATGTTGGAGTGGCAGGATGCTCAGCTCTGCATTCCGGAAGCTGATTTTGATGTTACGAGGCTTGGCAAGAAGGCTAGGATGATTGTCTACTGGCACTTACAATCTAGTCAGGGGCAGAGCCACTGTGGTGCAAAAAAAAAATTAAAAATTCAGACCAGGCCAGTCATGGTAGCTCACACCTATAATCCTAGCACTCCAGGAGGCTGAGGCTGGAGGATCACTTGAGGTAAAGAGTTTAAGAGTGGCCTGAGCCAAGAGTGAGACTCTGTCTCTATTAAAAATAGAAAAATTAGCCTGGTAGTCCCAGCCACTCAGGAGGATGAGGCAGGAGGATCACTTGAGCCCAGGATTTTGTGGTTGCTGTGAGCTAGGCTGATGCCACAGCACTCTAGTCTGGGCAACAAAGTGAGACCCTCTGTTAAGAGAAAAAAAAAGAAAATTTAAATCAGAGTCTATTAACTGCCAAGAAAGTGGTAAAGAAAATAAATTAAATAGCTAAACTGTGATAGAGACTATCATAATTGCTCAATGGTATCAAACCTAGCCCGTAGGGACGTTTATTTGCACATTAGTAGACACAGGACCTTAACCTTTTGCCTTTTGTGGATAATGAACTCACAACGTCCTCAGGTTCTCAAGGCTTTTATCTAACCAAAGTCACTACTTGGTAGTTTTACCTGTGTATAAATGATTAAAATTTCTTTTTTTTTTCCTTCTTATTTAGCAACCTAAGCTTGGAGGCGGTTCTTGAGCCATTGACTAAATTTCTAGAGATTTGTAAAGCTCTAAACAAAATGCAGGCACGAGTCCTTGAGTGAGTGACTGAACTTGGAACTTTGCCACTAAGTGTAAGGTAACTAACTACCAGATGGGTCAAGGGCAAAATGGGGTTGAAGAGAAGGCATTTCCTGCAAAGTTACACAGGCTAAACTTCTACGGGTCTTTTTTCCTAAAACACACATTCTAAACCCCAGGACAACACAACCCTCCTCAGAGGAGGTGTCACAGAAGGATGGCCTTGGGAAACGCCCAAGTGCCCATCGACCCACGAATGGACTAGCAAATTGTGGTACATGTATACCATGGAATACTATGCAGCCTTAAAGAAAGATGGAGATTTTACCTCTTTCATGTTTACATGGATGGAGCTGGAACATATTCTCCTTAGAAAAGTATCCCAGGAATGGAAGAAAAAGTATCCAATGTACTCAGCCCTAATATGAAGGTAAACTATAGCTTTCACATGAAGGCTATAACCCAACTATACCACAAGACTATGAGGAAAGGACCAAGGAAGGGGAAGGGAGGGGGGAGGATTGGGTGGAGGGTGATGGGTTGGGCCACATCTATGGTGCATATTTTTATCTATAATAAAAAATAAATAAATAAATAAATAAAAAAGAAAATAATACAAATAATAGTAAGACAAAAAAGACCAAGCCCACAAGAGAAAAAGTGGCAAGGAAAAAGGATATGCAATTCATAGAAAATATAAAAATGGTCAATTAATGTCAGTAGGGGCTCCGTGCCTGTAGCACAGTGGTTATGGCACAGGCCACGTGCACCGAGGCTGGTGGGTTCAAGCCCAGCCTGGGTCAGCTAAACAATGACAACTGCAACCAAAAAATAGCCAAGCGTTGTGGCAGGCACCTGTAGTCCCAGCTACACAGGAGGCTAAGGCAAGAGAATCACTTAAGCCCAAGAGTTTGAGGTTGCTGTGAGCTGTGATACCATAGCACTCTACCGAAGGTGACAGAGTCTCACCGTACCTTTTTATTTTTTTTAGTCAAAAAATATATATAAATAAATAAATAGAAATGAATGCCAGTATGCTAAATTCACTAGTTACCATGGAAAAAGCAAATTTAAATAATTTCTCAACTCCCAGATTGACACACATTAATAATCCGATACCTTCATATACTGTTACTGGAAGTATAAGTTGGTAAAAAATTTCTAAAGAGCAAGTTTGGAAAAATGCATCAAATTTTGAAACACAGGCTATAGTGGCTCATACCTATAATCTGGGAAGCTGAGGCAGAAAGATCACTTGAGACCTGAACAAGGGTAAGACCCCATTTCTACTAAATATAGAAAAAAGTAGCTGAGCATGGTGGTACATGTCTGTAGTCCCAGCTACTCTGGAGGCTGAGGCAGGAAGATCATTTAAGCCCAGGAATTTGAGGTTGCTATGAGCTATGATATCACTGCACTCTTAGAGCAAGACTGTCTTAAAAAAAAAAAAAAAAGCTTTTTGAAATGCAAATTGGGCAGAATAGTGCATGTCTGCAGGCTCAGTTATTCAGGAGGCTGAGGCAGGAGGCTGAGCCCAGGCACTCAAGGCTATGGTGGACTCTAATCATGCCTATAAATAACCACTGCACTCTAGTCTAGGCAACAGCATAGCAAGACCCCATTTCTTAAAAAAATTTTTTTAAATGTATATATCATTTGAGTTAGCAATTACTTCCATTAATCTATCCTAAGAAAAACAAGAGTACACAGATCTGTACATCTTATATATGGCTGTTCATTGTAGAATTATTTATAAAACTGTAAATTGGAAATGTAGAAATGTTTATAAATGGCTTGGTGCCCTGCAGCACAGTGGTTATGGCACCAGCCACATGCGCTGAGGCTGGAGGGTTCGAGCCAGGCCTGGGCCTGCTGAACAACAATGACAACTACAACAAGAAAATAGCCAGCTGTGGTGGTGGGCGCCTGTGGTCCCAGCCACCCATGGAGGCTGAGGCAAGAGAATTGCTTAAGCCCAAAGAATTTGAGGTTGCTGTGAGTTGTGACACCACAGCACTCTACTGAGGGTGACATGGTGAGACTCTGTCTCAAAAAAAAAAAAAAGTAAAGAAATGTTTCTAAATATGGAATTAGTTAATAAATTACAATGACATATTATATGAGAATATATAAAGATCTGTGTTCATTGCTGTAGAAAGATATGCATGCCTCACTATAAAACAGAAATTATATATATAATCATATATAATCTAATATATATAAAATATTAAATAGTATATTTTGATAGAAATGTTTTTTCTTTTGAGACAGAATCTCACTATTTCACCTTTTTTTCTTTTGAGACAGAATCTCACTATTTCTATCACATGGTAGAGTGCTGTGACGTCACAGTTCACAGCAACCTCAAAGTCTTGGGCTTAAGCGATTATCTTGCCTCAGCCTCCCGAGTAGCTGGGACTACAGGCACCCGCCACAATGCCCAGCTAGTTTTTGTTGTTGTTGTTGCAGTTGTCATTGTTGTTTGGCTGGCCCAGGCCGGGTTTGAACCCGCCAGACTCAGTGTATATGGCTGGCACTGTAACCACTGTGCCATGGGCGCCAAGGTGATAGTAATGATTTTAAGACATTAAATGCTAATAGTTTCTGTGAAGCAACTCTATATTCAACGTATACACTAACTATAAGCCTAACTTCAAAAACTTTAAGAGAAAGAAATATGTAGAAAAGTATTAAGGAAATAAGGCATTTCTATACTTCTTCCATTAGCAACACACTGGGAATATTAGGAAGAATGTTCACCTAAACATTGATACTGTTTTTGCCTGATTTATAGTTTCACATGACTTTAATGTACTTCATAAAAATTTTCTCTAGTTTAAATTTTTTCTTTTATAATAAGTATCTTTTTAAGAAGCAAAAAAATTCACTAAGTACCTTTTTTTTGAGACAGAGTTTCACTTTGTCACCCATGGTAGTATGCTGTGGTGTCACAGCTCACAGCAACCTCAAACTCTCAGGCTCAAGAGATCCTCTTGGCTCTCTCTCCTAAGTAGTTGGAACTACAGGCATCTGCCATAATGCCCAGCTATTTTTTTTTTTATTATTATTATTATTTTTTTGGTTTTTTAGAGATAGGGCTCGCTCTGGCTCAGCCTGGTCTCTAACTCCTGAGCTCAGATGATCCACCTGCCTCAGCCTCCCAAAGTGCTAGTATTACAGGTGAGCCACTGTGCCTGGCACTAAGGACATTTTGAATGTAAAAACATATGAGGCATACTACTTCCCTGGCCAGTTAAAAACCTTAATTTATAATAGAAAGTTAAAAAAGTTAGCACGTGAACACTTGTTCTAGAAAATGTGAGGTCATTCTGTAGCCTCCCAAGTTGGTGTTCTACATACTCTGAGTACTGCCACCAACTCCCCTGACTTCCCTGGGTTGACCTCCCCAGCACTCCCCAGGCTGTGGCTCCCTGAGGGTTGGCCTCTGGAATGCCCCGGAAGAGAAGCATCCTTGCAGGGCTGCACAACATCCTCCCAGGCTGGGCAGCACCCCTTGAGCCACTGGCCTTTTGTTTCAGCCCTGGGATGAGTCAATGTGAACAGGAAGCACCCCCAGCACAGACCTGTGATGAGTCAGGGGAAGCAGGACCCAGGGCAGGAGGGAGTGGCCACCTAGAAGGGCGGCAAAGGCCAAGCTGGGCTGAGGCCAACAGGGAGAGAGGCAGTCTCCCCAAGAAGCAAAGTGGCAAAAACATTTCTCCTCCCCATTACTCCAACAGTCAGATGCTTTTCATCTTCTCCTCACCCACACATGTGTCAGGCTCTCAAGACACCCACTTAGAAAGGCTTACTGACAAAAGAGTTAAACTTACTGCCTTAATCTTTTCATAATGAGAACAGGGTTAAGTGAAGCCTCCTTAGGTCACATACCTAATATCTAGCCTGTTTCTAAGGCCAGGACTAAAGTCCTCAAACAACCTCACTTACTTGATCTAAACAACAAGAACCTAAAATCAGACTCAGCTATTTTTATTTTATTTTATTTTGGGGGGTGAGAAAGAAGGAGGTGAGAAAAATCAAACTGAATTATACAGGACTACAGAGTACACTGGTGTTAGTGAACAGTACATTGGACCCCTAGAGCTCCATCAGTTAAACCCTGAGCAAAGTACTGAGTCTTAGTTCTTTCATCTACAAAGTGGAAATAATGTCTTTCCTTTCTATTTTTAACAATTATGGGGAGAATAACATGAAATTATGCACATAAAAGTGCTTTGTAAACTGAAAGACATTATTATTTCATCTTTGATGTTCAGAGAAGAATCACTTTATGATAGTACAGACAATGTACTTGCCCACAGCTGGGTACGCTGTAGAAACACAGCAAATGTTTGTTGAGTTATCTAGAGAAAAACTGGACCAATATCTTTGGATAAATAAAGCAGAGACTCAGTATGGAAATGCCTGACAAGACGATCTATTTCAGAGTTAAAAAAAATATGCTAGGAAAAAGCAGAAGGCAAGAGAAATCTCATCTCTCATGTGTTATATCATAAGCACAAGACAATCTTCAAGAAAATGAATACACACTGAGGAAAGGCAATGCTGTTGTATCTATAAATTATCAATCATGTAGGGACTGCCAATTAAATGTTCTTGGTCACAAAGTTCAACTGCTTTTCTATCTTTCCCAAAATAGAGTAAGAATATAAATCCAGGACACCACCACAAAAAGTGATAAGATCCATTCCATCCAGCAAAGGTGTGGAATTCAAAGTTAAGCTTCCCCCAAAATATCCAAGTTGCAGCTCAGCACCTGTAGCTCAGCGGTTAGGGCACTGGCCACATACAACGGGGCTGGCGGGCTCGAACCTGGCCAGGGCCTGCTAAACAACAATGACAACTACAACAACAACTACAACAACAACAAAAAATAGCCGGGCATTGTGCTGGGTACCTGTAGTCCCAGGTAATTGGGAGGCTGAGGCAAGAAAATCGCTTAAGCCCAAGAGTTTGAGGTTGCTGTGAGCTGTGACATAGTGAGACTCTGTCTCAAAAAAAAAAGAATTCAAGTTGGCCCAGCATGGTGGCTGATGTCCATAATCCTAGTACTTTGGGAGGCCAAGGAGGTAGGATCCAATCCACCCTGAGCAAGAGTGAGACCCTGTCTCTACTAAAAATAGAAAAATTAGCCAAGTACATTGTGGCAGACACCAATAGTCCCAGTTATTCAGGAGACTGAAGGAGAAAGATCACTTGAACCCAGAAGTTTGAAGTTGCTGTAAGCCAGGCTGACACCATGGCACTCTACCCTGGGCAAGAGAGTTAGATTCTGTCTCAAAACAAACAAACAAAAACAAAATCCTATATATCTATATCTCCAGCTTGTCCTCTTAACTACAGAGAATTTTAGAGTTGGCCAAGGCAATGTATTAAAATGCTTACAGTTGGCCTGGCGCCTGTAGCATAGTGGTTATGGCACTGGGCACTGGGCACATGCACGGGTCACCGGTCACATGCACTGAGGCTGGCGGGTTCGAACCCAGCCCAGGCCAGCTAAAACAATAATGACAACTGCAACCAAAAAATAGCTGGGATTTGTGGTAGGCTCCTGTAGTCCCAGCTACTTGGGAGGCTGAGGCAAGAGAATCACTTAAGCCCAAAACTTTGAGGTTGCTGTGAGCTGTGACATCACAGCACTCTACTGAGGGCAATATAGTAAGACTCTGTCTCAAAAAAAAAAACACAAAAAACAAATGCTTATAGTCAACTTGAAGAAGAAAATATAGTGTCCAAAATGCAGAAATCCTTTAGTTTCTAACATGATGAAGGGAGAGGAATTTTCTGATAATGGATACTTATCCCTTTGAGTATCAAAAGTCTTTTTAAAAAATGTTCTGAATATAAATCTTTTAAAATTATTTTCATATCTCCTTGTCTTGTTAAAGAGTCCACTTTAGCTTAATCTGGTCTTTAGATTTTATTTTATTTTTGAGTTTTTCAAATTACTACCTGTTTTTTTTTTGCAATAGATTTAGGGGGTACAAGTGTCTTCCATTACATGGATGAATTGTATAATGCTAAAGTAAGGGCGTTTAGTATAGCCAGTACCAGAACAGTGTACACTGTATCAGAAAGGTAGATTTTAATCCCTTACTCCCGTCCCATCTTCCCCTATCCTAGTTTTCACTGTCCATTACATTGCTTTATTAGTATTTTATTTTTAAAGCAATCCATATAACCATATATTACCACCCACTTTATTTACAGTTATACCTTTAACTGTCCTGTCCACTGATGACTCTAGACTGCGATATTTTGTAACAATTCTCTGCCTTTTAACTCCCAAATTCATCAACCTTTCAAAACAGCTGGGGACCCTCATGTAGCCTATGGACTTGTTACTGGTCCCCCACCCTTTTGAAAAAATGTTTGAGATAGAGTCTTGTCTGTCATCCTGGGTGGAGTACAGTGGTGTCCATTTGAGTACAGCGAACTCCTGGGCTCAAGCAATCCTCCTGCTTTAGCCTCCTGAGTAGCTGGGACTACAGGCTCCCACCACCACCTGCAGCTAATTTTTCTATTTTTGGCAGAGATCTCACCCTTGCTAAGGCTGCTCATGTACTCCTGACCTCAAGGGATCCTCCCTCTTCAACCTCCCAGGGTGCTAGGACTACAGGTATGAGCCACTTCACCAGCCTATTGGATCATTTGACACTTTGTCCATGGCTGGGGCTCCATCAAGGAAAGATCATGGGCTATGTGAGGGTCCCCAGCTATTTGGAAAGGGGAGGCTTAAAGTCCAGTTTTCAGCCAAGTGGGGACCTTCTATACAAACTCCATTTCAGACACAAGTATTCTTACCTCCGTAACTGTAGAAAGCATCTTTCTCTCTTACTTCAATGACAGTTCCTAAGATATCTACCTGTTTTATTGGATGCCCGTTGTATAAAAATACACCTAAAATAAAACACACAAAAAAAACCAAACAAAGTCTATACATGATGCATGATGACATTTCCTGCTTCACTTAATGTTAACTCAGGGTGGGAGGTTGTAAAAAATCAGTAGCATGCTATTTGCTAAAATTTCAGACTTCAAAACTAGCCCTTAACAAATTGGAAGCCCCAACATATTCAGATTCCTTTTCTCAAAGATCTTAAGTAGAAATCTTGGCTCTAAAGAAGCTTGTACTAATACAAAAAAGAGAAAACCGGTGTTCCCCAACTAGATTTCATTAATTTGCTCTCCACTTGTGAAAATGAAATGTACCGCCATGTAGAATGCTTACAAGGGGTCTGAAAAGAGTCATTATATGATGGGTCCAAACACAGGACTATATTTTTGAGCAACTAGAAAAAGGAAAGAGAAAGGAAACCATGAGAAAGGTTTCTTTGGCTTTTTTTAATAAATGCTTTTCTAAGAAACCAGTCATCATTTCTTTGAACTGGCAATAGCATTTTTTTCAAAGGATGGTAAGTAGGTTACAAAACACTGCTCTTTGGGGCCAGCAGATTACAACTCAAAAACTTCTCCTTTTAAGACTCTATTTTCAAAACCTAGATGACAGATGCCAGCAGACAAGTTCCTGCCAGAAGAGAAACCTGAGAGGGGGAACACACACACCCAGAAGCCTTTTTCTGGCTTGGGGACTGGTCTCAGGCAGAGGGACTCCTGGGGGCAGTAAGTCCTTGATTGTCCCCTCTGCACCCCCAACCCTACCCTGATATCCTTACCTGAGCTCCCTGTTTCAGCTTCAGCTGCTTGTACTGTGTTCCTGTCACCTGTAACTCAAGAGTCTTTGACTAACATCCTTTCTAGCCCCCTGTCCCTCCCCATGATGGATGAATTCTTTTTTTTTGATTTGAGACAGTCTCACTTTGTCACTTTCAGTAGAGTGCTGTGGCATCTAAGCTCACAGCAACGCTTTTTTCACAAGATGGCGCCGAAAGCGAAGAAGAAAGCTCCTGCCCCTCCCAAAGCCAAAGCCAAAGCAAAGGCATTGAAGGCATTGCTAAAAGGCATCCACAGCCACAAAAAAAGAAGATCTGTACATCCGGTGGCCAAAGACTCTGAGGCTCCAGAGGCAGCCCAAATATCTTCAGAAGAGTGCCCTCAGGAGAAACAAGCTTGACCACTACGCCATCATCAAGTTCCCCCTGACCACTGAGTCTGTCATGAAGAAGATAGAAGACAACAACACACTTGTGTTCATTGTGGATGGCAAAGCCAACAAGCACCAGATCAAACAGGCTGTGAAGAAGCTTTATGACGTTGATGTGGCCAAGGTCAATACCCTGATCAGGCCTGATGGTGAAAAGAAGGCATATGTTCCACTGGCTCCTGATTATGATGCTTCGGATGTAGCCAACAAAATTGGGATCATCTAAACCAAGTCCAGCTAGCCAATTCTAAATATATAACTTTTCACCATTAAAAAAAAAAAAAAAAACCTCACAGCAACCTCAAACTCTTGGGCTCAAGCAATTCTACTGCCTCAGCCTCCCAAGTAGCTGGAACTACAGGCGCCCACCACAACACCTGGCTATTTTCAGAGATGGGAGTCTCACTCTTGCTCAGGCTGGTCTGAAACCTGTGAGTTCAGGCAATCTACCCGCCTCAGCCTCCCAGAGTGCTAGGATTATAGCCACCTCACCCGGCCCATGATGGCTGAATTCTTTACTTTCAGAAACAGGTTTTAACTTTTACAATGGTAATTTTGGTTTTAAATAAATACATAAATTATAAATTGAATCACTTCAGGCATTTGGCCACCCCTTCCCCTCACCACCAAGCCTGATCAGAGCCTCCATTCTCCCCATACACCAGGCGGGGGCAGGGGGCGTCAGTGCCCCTCAGAACCCCCAGACTGGCCCCTGTGCGTAGTTCTGTTTCCCTTGTAGACAAAGAAACTGGGAAACAGTCACTTAAAGCAGTATCCAAAGTACAGATAAGGAGCCTTAGTTGTCCAGAGACGGTTGGAGAATGAGATGTGGCTACCAGAAACAAAAGGCAGCAAATCTGATCAAAGGCAAGACCCTCTCCCTCCCTGGAGACACACTTCTAAAGATGTCTTGGTGACTGGAAATGGCAGGGTCACGGGTAACACAACACAGTCGCTGTGTTGCCCCAAAAGACAGGTGCCCCATCCAAGAACACTTGGATTGAATGGGGACAAAGTGGTTCCTCAGAAACTACATGAAGTTTTAGACCTGGCAAGGTCCAGTGAATTTTTCCTGAGTTCTCACAATTGAAATCAAGACCCTTCAGTCCTCTACCCCGGCTGCCTGCATTGACCAAATACACTGGCTTGCAAAGGAGGGAGATCTCTGTGATATGTGTAAGCAAGGTCATGCTTTCTTGTGGCAGAAGCAAACTTTGAATCAAGAGAATGAGCCTCCCCCAAGATGCCCTCTGCTGAAGTCACCCCCACAGTGCCCTGACCAGTTCGCTGGCAGAGCATGGTGAGGCTCAGCACTGCTTTGGTCCTCCAGGTTTGCTGCCACAGGGCCAGGTGGCCTGAGGTCCAGGCTGTTCCGGGGCTGCAATCAGCTTTTTCTGCTTCCCTAAGTGCACAATATAGATAAGGTCACTTTCTGTTTGTGCACTGAGAAGAGTGAAGTTAGAGAATGTTTTTAGAGCCTGGCGGGCCTCTCCCCTCCACCCAAGTGACAGGCTACCATGGCTGTCCACTTCTTGTGTGCATTAGAGACAGAACCCTCCACAGGGTCAGTATGACCCCCAGTGCACTAGCAATCAGAGGCAGCACTGCAGAGCCACTTGGACCCCTGTGGGGCCTGATGCCTAACACCCAAATGTCTTTCCAGCCAGGCCTAAAGCAGCAGGTGTGCTGCTGGTGATATCTGAAAGTCCAGGATTCCCTGGATCTCCTGCTATGTACCACTGTGGTAGTTGGAACAACAAAGAGTCGACCAACTTCAAGATGGGGAAAAGAGCTGGACCAGAGGTATTCCGCCTGGGCTGAAGTCTATGGAAAAGGCAGTGAGAAGACTGGACAAATGGCACAAGCCAATGACATCCTCCAGTCACCTGTGATGGAGGCCAGTCCTCTGATGCTAAACTCTGTATTTGCTAACACTTAACAAAAACTCAAACAGGCCTTCACTTGAGTACAAGTAGACTTTCTGAAAAGGACAGTAAAGTGAGTCTTGTTAACTTTCATCTCACACGCTGACAAGGACAGGCAGGGATGCACTTGAGGATGCAACAAAATCCTTCCAACCCCAAGTGACTGATGCAAGCAGCATCTTAAAATCATCGCAGAACAGCAGAGAACAAGTTCAGAAGAAAATAACAGATGGGTTTGAATTAAAAAAAAACTCAGAGAAAAATCAATCAAAGAGGTAATATGCTGCTTAGAAATACAGAGGAAACCTCTCGAAGTGTACAGAAACATGAACTCATGTATCGGATGCACAGCCTTTACAAGAAGATAACATGGAAGAAAGGAGGAGAATAGAACCACTTTCTTCTATCAGAGGGAGATCCCCTCCCATGAGAAGACAGCTAAAGAAAGTAGGATGGCAACTCTAGCAAATGAGAGAACGCTCAAAGAGCTAAAAAAATGATCACAACAGACAAATTCCAGATATACAGAGCTCATGTTCCAGTCTTTCCCAAGGGGCCCTTTTCTTCCTATGGTTCCACATGCAGCCCAGAGGCCAACAGAATCAGAGGATCCCCTGGAGCATCAGGTCCCCAAGGAGGAGGACCAACCTGTGATGGCTCAGGGATCCAGGGTCACAGGCACGCTGATTCAGTTTTCAAGCAGCCGAACCTGGACATCTACAACTACCTCTAGACAGTTGCCTGATTTCTCTTTTACAAAGTAATTTTGATCTCTTTTTACACTAACTGTTATTTAATCAATATCATAATAATTGCTCATATATAAGCTTGATAGCATTAAAATGTCTACTATTTTTCAAATATATATTTAATATAATTCTTATAAATATGTTATTTCCACTTCATTGTACCCACTATAGTGATGGGTGTAAGTATTATAAGCTGATTTTTTTGTTTTTTGAGACTGAGTCTCGCTTTGCCACCCTTGGTAGAGTGCCATGACATCATAGCTCATAGCAACCTCAAACTCTTAGGCTCAAGTGACCCTCTTGCCTCAGCCTCCTGAGTAGCTGGGACTACCACAATGCCCTGCTATTTTTAGAGAGGGTCTGGCTCTTTCTCAGGCTGGTCTAAAACTCCTGAGCTCAAGCGATCCACCTGCCTCAGCCTCCCAGAGTGCTAGGATTACAGGTGTGAGCCACTGTGCCCAGCCTTATAAGCTGATTTAAATAAAAGTTTCACTACTATTTAACCCATTGTTAAAGTTTAACATGGATAGGGCTGTTTAAAGCAATAAAGACCACTTCCCATTTCTGTATGTTGTGAGCTATTATTAAAAATAAATTGGTTTTTGTTAAATAAAGAAAAAACCAAAACACAAAAACCTAAACACTACCACTACCAAAGTCAAATTTGTCAATATTTTTTATTAGTTTACCCTAAATTCATATTTAGGGGAATTGACATCTTGTAATCCTTTTACAGTGCAATTCTGCCACTAACTACCTAGAGTTAGGTCAAATTTCACAAGCGTAGGGCACAGTCCCCCACAAGACTATCCTCACTTCAGTAAGGTCACTTGTCACCAGCCCCAAGATTTGTGAGGGTCCTCAGACAAACAAATCTGAGTGTTCCCAAGACTCCCCCAAGTTTGATAATTTGCTAAAATGACTCAAAGAACTCAGGAAGTGGCTATACTTATGATTATAGTTTTATAAATAAAGAGTACAAATCAGAACCAGCCAAATGAAGAGAAACATAGGACAAGGAGGTCTGGGAGAGTAAAAAAGCTTCTGTGCACTCACAACACATCACCCTCTAACATCAACGTATGATTACCAACCCAAGAAGCTCGTCTGACCCCACTGTCCACAGTTTCTACTGGGTTCTCACAATGTAGGCATGCTTAACTGAGTCATTGGCCAAATGACTGAACTCAGCCTCTATCGAGCCCCTCTCCCCTCCCAATTAATGGGTCAGAGGGGCTCAAAACCCCAGATAGTTGATCGGATAGTTTAATCAGATAGTTGATCTTTTAGGTGTGGAAAGCTCCTCCTCATCCCACCCCCATCCTCTATTCCTCCTCCTAAAACTACCTGGTGTCCCCCCCACCCCACCTCCGCCATGAGACCCTCATTAGCATAAACTCAGGTGTGGTTCAACTAGCCACAATAAATAGTGAAACATTCTATCACCCAAGAAACTATAATTTAGAGGTTGCCTTGAAGGTGCCAAGAGCAAAGCCAAATTCTTTATTACACAACATATTTGTTTCATATTTTAACATTTTGGGAAGGGAGTTATTTAACCTTTGTTATCATGTTTTGGAAATTCTCTGCCATTTAAGTATTCCTAAATTTCATGCAGTCAGAAGGTTTTGATTTATGACAAATCTAACCAAACCAAACACAACAACAAAACAAAAGCCTACACTAGTAGAATTCCCCACCCCTCAGAACAGTGTGGTATCAATCTGTAAAATTATGGTTGATATCTGCTTCAACCATGAGTTTTCTTTCTTCTTTTTTTGCAGTTTTTGGCTGGGGCTGGGTTTGAACCCGCCACCTCCAGCTTATGGGGCTGGCGCCCTACTCCTTTGAGCCATGGCACCCCCCATGAGTTTTCATTTTAAAAGACACACTGAAAACATTCTCACCAGTGATAGAGCAAAGATCACTGGTACCCATTTTCCTTGTTTTTTTTTTTTTTTAAAAACAGTCTCGAGCTGTTGCCCTGGGTAGAGTGCCATGGCGTCATAGTACATAGCAACCTCCAGCTTGGGCTCAAGCGATCCTCTTGCCTCAGTTTTTCTATTTTTAGTAGAGACGGGGGCGGCAGGGTGGGTGTCTCAATTTTGCTTAGGCTGGTCTTGAACTCGTGAGCTCAAGCAATCCACCCGCCTTGGCCTCCCAGATTGCTAGGATTACAGGCATGAGCCACTGTGCCCGGCCCGTTGGGTTTGTTTTTTATACATCATAAAGTCCCTGGCCCACAGGAAGAGTTAAGACCCTACCATGTTCTTGATACTTGCGTGCTCACACACAGAAGATGTGTAAGCAAGGCTGGCATTTGGTGTGAATTAATTTCTTCCTGAGGAGGTGAATGATAAAAATAGCAGACTGTTCTGGAAAATGGAAAACTGTGGGGGAAGCTGGCTGCCTTCCAAAAGGAGGAGAAAAACAGACCATTTCCAACAATAATCAGGAAATAAAGGTGTGGCGAAAAATCTGCACAAAAGGCTATAGTGTAAGGTCATCCAAATACATTTGTACACAGAACTTAAAATACTAGCACAGTAAACACTTGATGATCCACCCACAGCTATGTGAATTATTTAAATCTATCCTAAACTGAATTTGTTATATTTTTAGGTATGATAAGCCTGTTTAGAGTAACCACTACTCTAATAAAAAAAATTCTTTTGTCTGGGCATGATTCAGGCCTATAATCCTACCACTCTGGGAGGCTGGGGCAGAGGATCACCTTAGGCTCAGGAGTTTGAGACCAGCCTGAGCAAGAATGAAACCTGGTCTCTACTAAAAATAGAAAAATTATCATGACTATGTTTGCCCAAGAAAAAAAGAAAGAAAGAAAAATTACCCTGCATGGTAGTATGTGCCTACAGTACCAGCTACTCTGGAGGCAGAAGCAGGGATATCCCCTGACCCCAGAAGTTTGAGGTTGCAGTGAGCTATGATAACACCACTGCCCTCTAGCCCAGTAAGAATCTCTCTCAAAAAAAAAAAAAAAAAAAAAAAAATCTTTTAAACTTTACATTTATAATGCCTTGTTGCTCCCCCTGCTATTTCTTAAGGGCTCACTACACGCCGAGCACTGTTCTAAGCCCTGGGATTACACACATGTGAACAGGCAGATGATGTCCTTCTCAGGGAGTTTATAATAGTTTAATTCTGATTAATTCAAAACAAAGCAAACCACCACAAGAAAATCAAGCATGGTTAAGGCCCATTTTTGCAGAGAAGAAAGCTAAGCTTTACCGGTGAGTCACATGTGCAGCTTCACAGAAGGTGAGTCACATGCATAGGCCAGGTTACTGGCAGAGTTAGCAAAAAGGAGCCAGGCCTAGGAACGCCAGGTCCAGTGATCTCTCCAAAAGAAGGTCAAAACAAACAGAAAAACCTGAACAGTTTTAAATATGAAAGACTAAATGCAGGTAAAAAACATTCCTGCTACAGGGCTTACTCCCCCAAACATCTATTCCAAAAAAAAAAAAAGATTTAAACTGTTTTTATTTTACAAAAAATTGAACTCATTTGAAGGTCCAGGCTATGTCATTTTCAAAGCCTAAAGGTTCTCCTGAGAGCCCCTAATCCCAGCTTCCTGCAACTTTGGGGATGGGGTGGGGGTACAGATGCGGCCCAGGGCATCCACCAGGCTGGCCAGTCACATACCTGGGACCTGGCAGGACTCCTTCAAGTCCAAGATATCCCTGATGTAGAGTTTTGCAAAGGCTAGAAACACAGGATCCAAACCCCATAAAAGGGAAGGAGTCTCCTCTTCACACTGGCTGGATTCAGACTGCATCGATAGGCTGGGTTGTGGCTTCCAACCAACCCTGAAAGGTTCTGCACCACTGAGTCAAGGATCTAGATGGAAGGACACAGAATGCATGGTGTTTAACGCGGGTGAAATTGAAATGGCCCCGAAGCCCCTCCCAAGCGAGAGTCCAGACTCCGGAAAGGGTAGACCCAGGGGTCCAGGGCCCAATCAAACGCCACCCCACGAGGTGTGGCGAGGCAGGCATTCCTTGTGTGAGCACCCCATGCCTCTCCATTCTCCTTTCCCCAAAGGACCAACTTCAAAACGGCTAAACACCAACTTTTTCACTTTTAGGAGATACGTCCACACAGGTGTACCCTGAAACCGCTGAGGTGCGGGGAGGAATAAACACCTTCGTGGCCATGCACGTGCTGGGGGACAGTAGGTACGTCTGAGTGTCCCTCAGCCCCTAAACCTTCCCCTTTTCAGGATGAAGCAAGAAAATGAAAAAGGAAACAAAACAACGGGCCGCCTCCCGGCCCCTCCCGCCGCTCCCAGCTCCAGATCCGGCCCTTCCGGCACCGGAGCAGTGGCGGCGGTCGCCTTAGGAGTTCCGGTGGGGCCTGCACCCCGGTACCGCCCCCAGCCGGGGACCAACCCGAGTCTCCCCGCCTGGCCTTTTCCTTCCTGCGGTTGCGCTTCGCCGAGGCCCCTCCTCGCCGCGGCTCCGCCCCAGCCCGCCTGAGACCCGCCCCTTACCGAGGCCCCTCCCCGTTCTGGGCCGCCCGCGGCCCCGCCCCCAACCTCTGCTCCAGGTGGCCTTGGGGCTGCGGGGCGTCCTTCCCGGTCAGGCGGGGCTCCCTCCACGTCGCGGAGACCTCGGATTTGGCTCTGAAATTGCAGCTGCTCAAACCTTGCCTTCCAAGTCACCCTTTCACTCCATTCCCTGCTGGTGATGGGACCCTAAACCAAGAGGTTGGGACAGGATCAAAGTATTTTTGTTTTTTTTCTGGTTCCTGATTTGTTAAACAAAAAAAAGTCAGTATTTAAAAGGACAGTTGCATTGTGGCATATTTTAAATGTTTGTTTACAGCTGGTAAATGATCTGCAGACACACACGCATTGGGACTCTACAGTTTCACTTGGAGATAATGTCAGTATCTAAATTTGAGCCCTTGAGTAAATAAATGTGAGGTCTTGACTCTGCCAGGCACTAGCCCTGCAAAATCATGACAATACATTTTGTCTGCTTCCCTCTTACTGGGTCTACAATCTGGAAAGTTGTACACTTAAGAACTTTGAAAAGCTGGCTTTTTTGTAAGTCATGGCCACCTTGATGGTGTTTAGTCCCCAGCCCTCTTAATTTAAAGTGAAAAAAGATCCATTCCCATAAAGAAGCTATGTGGAGACATTATTCCAAATGGCAAGAATTCTCCCTAATTTATAGATAACTCTGGAAAATGGCAGGAGGAGTACAGGTCACCCAGGCAGGCCATTCTGGGGGACTCAGGTAGTAGCCAAAGAGATAATTGCTAAACTATTTATCAGAGAAGGAACTTTAAGCAGCTGGAATGGAAAATGTGTCATTAAACCCATGGCATTTAATTACCTTCCTGGCCACTGAAGAAGCTAAAAAACAGAGTCCTTGGTAAAGCATTGCCCACACACCACTGAAATAAACAGTTGAGTCTGTATCACTTAAGATTTAATCAAGAAAAGACACCCTCTCTTACAAGAGGCAGACTGTCATCAAGGAAACACACCCAGCAGGAGAGGTGCTTCCTGCTGACCTGTCAGATGGGGAGAGACAGGTTGAGTGACATTTTCCTGACTACACATCTGGTTCAGGGCGGACCCCAAGAAGAAAATCACTACTGGGAGTACTCAGAGCCTGAGATGATTTCAGGAATGACACTCTTGGCTCTCAGGTGTAGAGTGCTGGATATAAGGCCCTTGGGGACTCCACATTTACTGCCAGCCTTGGGGAGGACCACACCCAGGTGGTGTAAGCATAGTAGACTGCCCTGGCGTCATCTTTTACAACAAAGGGACCTCCTTTTGATTCCTTTTGATCTGAGCCCAACAACTGAAGGAGTAGGTTGAAACCTAGGGCAAGATTAGAACAGAATTTCCAGACTGCAGAAGCATCTGGAGAAGTTTGGGAGGATCCTCTTCCCTTCAGTTTCCATAACTGTAGATTCCAAGTTTACCAAACCACTGCCTGGACCCGTGGGAAGGAACTCCTAAAATCTTTATCGACACTGAAGCAGGGCTCTTCAGATTGGGATTCTGCAACACTGCAAAGTACATACTTCAAAACTCAACATTTAACACTTAATGCTAGGAACTCACTTTTATGGCTTCTCAATGGAAACTTGGTAAATTGGGTTTTGCAGGCATTTTCGATGAAGAAACAATTATTTCTAGAAAGTTAAAATCTTAACAAATTTTGAAAAATGAGGGAATTGTAGTACATATCTTATACCTTAAAGCTCAAACTATCTTGTTCTAAACATTTTTGACATCTTTACAGGTATAATGGAGTTTATCTACTTGCAGTTTGGGTGAGATTTTCTGCCTGAAGTTTATGGTTGACAAAGATTTTCTCTTTGACCAAACATAAATCAGGTTCCTTTGACGCCTCTTCTCAACTGGGGTTCATCCTTGGCCTACAAAGACTGGAACAAACACTAATGTAGTTTCTTTCTTTCTTTCTTTTTTTATTGGTTCAGGTACAAAGAATTAAGTTACACTGTTTGCATTATTAGGTAAAGTCCCTCTTATAATTGTGTCTCCCCCCAAGAAGTGTGGGGGGAGATCCTCCCCTCTCCTTGTTCCCTTGTAAGGCACCCCCCATCTTGAATTGATTTAAGTTTTTCTCTTCTGTGGGTACTAAGTAGTTTCTAGTAACTCAAGGCCACATTCCTAGGGTGACCCTATCCCCCAAGAAAGTGCCTGCCTAAGAAAATTCAAATCTACCAAAAGAATGTACTGTTTGTTCCTGCCAACACCTGAACACAGGGCCCCTGTCTCCCAGGCTTCTAGGAGGATAGGAACCTAACTTCAGTGTGCACCTAGATGGTTTCACATGGACCAACCTCCTCCCACTTTTTGTAATTTTTCACTTCTCAGACTCAGCTTAAGCCCCAGCCATTCCTCCCCAGTCCCCACTCCCCAATTCATTTTTTATTTAAAAAGTCCAGTTACCTCTCTACAAATCTGCAGGGACCTCAGTTCTTCAAACTACTGTCAATAGTTACTGAATAAAATCTGTTTTCACTGCTTTAATTAAAGTGTGACTCTTTACCTGACTTAATAAAAACAACTTCTCAACATTCTAATTATGTTGTTATAACACTGGTGGGGACACCTTCAGTGACTCAGCATACCTGAAGCTCTCTCTGTGTGCTGTGGCACTGCCTCTGGGAGGACACTAATTATGTCTGGAGGACAAATAATGAAGCATATAATATATTAAAAACAAAGCCAGAGACTAGATTGTGATTAAATACAGCATGAGTGGCCTGTATAATATTAATAACTACCACATGAGTTATAGGAGGTAAATGGAGGGGCCTCATTAAGTGAGGTAATGTACATAACCACTGGAACAAGATAAGCATTCAATACATATAAGCTATTATTTGCATTCACTACGGAGGTGGAATTTAAGCTGGGCTTTGACACTCTGAAGGAGCTGTTCATTCATTCAAGAAGCGTATTTTTAAAGCACTGTACTAGATAAGAGCGATGGGATTCCAGCCCTTATGGAACCTCCTTTCTATTGAGGGAGAGGAGAAGGACAACAAATCAGTGAATGAATAAATAAATAAAATGAATACAGATTGTTCTCAGTGCTTTGAAAGAAAAAAAGTTGTTTATGATCATTCAAAATGGGGTGTGGGATCTACTTTATATGGATTTGCTTTCATCAGATGAGATGAAGTGACATTCAGGCCGAGCCCTGAAGGGTAGGTAGCAGCCACCCTACAAATTGCTGAGGACACAACATTCCAATCATCAGTTAAAGCAAGGACCACTGTCTGGAGGCAACAAAGTACTTCCCTATTTAAGGAATCTAAGAGACAGTGCAGCAGCTGTTGGAGAGCAAGGCGGAAAGGACCTTGTAGGCAGCAGCGGCTCATGCCTGTAATCCCAGCACTCTGGGAGACCGAGGTGAGTGGATTGCCTGAACTCACAGCTTGGAAACCAGCCTGAGCCACAGCAAAACCTTGTCTCTAAAAAAAGAAGAAGGCAGCTCGACACCTATAGCTCAGTGGCTAGGGCCCCAGCCACATACACCAGGGCTGGCGGGTTCAAACCTGGCCCAGACCTGCCAAACAACAATGATAACTACAACAACAAAAATACATAGCTGGCTTGGTGCCCGTAGCACAGTGGTTACAGCATGGGCCACATACACCCAGGTTGGTGGGTTTGAACCTGGCTCTGGCCAGCTAAACAACGACAACTGCAACAAAAAAATAGCCAGGTGCTGTGGCAGATGCCTGGAGTTCCGGCTCCTTGGGAGACTGAGGCAAGAGAATCACTTAAGCCCAACAGTTTGAGGTTCCTGTGAGCTGTGACGCCACAGCACTCTATTGAGGGTGACAAAGTGACACTCTGTCTCAAAAAAAAAAAAAAAGGATCTGTAGGCCATGACAGGTTGAGAGTTTATTTCTAGTCTCCCTTCATGTAACGAGGGGGATGATATTGTGATGGGTGGGAGCTGGGCAAAGGCAGCAAGGTGAGCACCTCTGGTTCACTGGCAAGCCCACCCAGCAGCCTGGCTGAAGAGGGCAGCTCCAGTGGAAGCCGGCTGAGAAACAAGACTTTAGCTAGGTTCCAAAGGACTTGAAGTACCTTCTACTTTATTCCCTGTAAGCAACAGGGTATTGTTAATTACTGATCAGAAGAATTATTTAATGAGTTAAAAAATTGTAGGTATATTTGCCACATCTAACATACTATGGTAATGAAAACAAAAATATATAAGAAGTATTCTCCACCCAATTTACTGAATCTATTCTAAAAATTGTGTCTCAGGGCTATTCACCAATTAATGGGGAAGAACCTAGAGTAAGAAAAGATCGCTGGGCCTATGGAAGTGGGTCTGGCCTACATCACTTGTCCTCCTGCCTCCTCAACATCTTTGTTCAAGCCCCCATGAAGTTACCCACCGTCTCCTTCTGGCTTCCCCTAGGGACACAAGCATGCTCCCCTACTCTCTTTAAATGTCATCCAGCTTTCAGGCCAGGTGTGGTGGCTCATCCCTGCAATCCTCCTAGCACTTTAGGAGGCTGAGGCTAGAGGATTGTTTGAGGCTAGGAGTTTGAGACCAGCCTGGGCAGGAGGGTGACCCTGTCTGTACAAAAAATAGAAAAAATTAGCTAGGTGTTGTGGTAGGTGCCTGTAGTCTCAGCTACTCAGAAGGTTAAGGCAGGGGGATCACTTGAGCCCAGGAGTTGGAAGCTGCAATGAGATATGATGCACTCTAGTACTGAGCTACTGCACTCAAGCCACGGTGACAGAGAGAGACTCTGTCTCAAAAACAAAAGAAAACACCCCCTCCAAAAAAAAAAAAAAAAAAAGAAAGAAAGAAAGAAAGAAAGAAAGAAAGAAAGAAAGAAAGAAAGAAAGAAAGAAAGAAAGAAAAGAAAGAAAGAAAGAAAGAGTCTCTAAAAACCTAGGCCCTTTTAACTACTACTGCCCTCTGGCTCACTTTCTTCCCCTCTTTCAAAGCTAAGCTCCTTGGATGGGATCCTCAGCCTCCTCTATCCACACTTCCTTACAGTCGGTCTCTAATTCAACCCACCATCATTTAGCTCCCCTTGATCTTCACCCAGCCCATCCAGCTCCCTGCCTCATTGACAATGCTCTCTGAAGATTTGAAATTACTGTAGGAGATTCAAATTCTCAAATGCGATGGGCACTTCCTTTCCTTACATTCTTCAGCTGTTTTTCTGATTCTCTAGCATTTGATGTTGATTTGATCATATCCTCTCTCTACCCTACCTTGGCTTCCTCAGGCTGTCCTTTTTGTTTTCCTTCTGCTGTGCTGTTTCTTCTTAGTGTTTTTTCCTACTGTTTATCTCTTACATGTTGACA
Organism: Loris lydekkerianus; assembly: GCA_963574355.1. Taxonomy (NCBI): domain Eukaryota; kingdom Metazoa; phylum Chordata; class Mammalia; order Primates; family Lorisidae; genus Loris; species Loris lydekkerianus. The sequence continues at coordinate 15,017 of CAUYPK010020920.1, read as the reverse complement.
TTCCTCCAGATTCGATCTTCCTTTCTCTCTGAGTAGCGTCCTCCAAACCCATGACTTCAAGAAAACTAATATTCCAGTGACTCTGAATTCTTTACATCTGGCCCAGAACACTCTCCTGAGTTTCCTATATGAATTTCCCACTGGACTCTCCAAGGTACCGTGAAGTAAACCTCTTCCCTACAGTTCTGCCCTTCTCTTCCCTATCAGGACGAATGTCACCCTCACCTGCTGATTGTCTAAGTCAGAAACTGGAAAGTTCTAAGAACTCTTCCTTCTTTCTCACCCTGAGTGCAGTTAGTCATTCAGACCTGTCAATTCCGCTTTCTAAATATCTTTTTTTTTTTGGCAGGGAGAGCAGAGTCTCACTCTGTTATCCTAGGTAGAGTGCCATGGTATTATAGCTTACAGCAACCTCAGACTCTCAAGCCAAATGATCCTCCTCCTGCCTCAGCCTCCCAAGTAGCTGGGACTACAGGTGCCTGCCACAACCTCCAGGTAGTTTTTCTATTTTTAGTAGAGATGGGGTCTTGCTCTTGCTGAGGCTGGTCTCTAACTCCTAAACTCAAGCAATCCACCCACCTTGGCCTCCCAGAGTGCTAGGATTACAGGTGTGAGCCACCACACACAGCCTAAAGATGTTTTCTTAATTTAGCTTCTCCTCCCTGTTCCTAGTCCCTTCACCTTAGTCTAGCTCTAGACCATGGGTTCTCAACCACCCAAATCCCATGACCCTTTAATATAGTTCCTCATGTTGTGGTAACCCCCAACCATAAAATTATTTTCATTGCTACCTCATAACTGTAATTTTGCTACTGTTATGAATCGTAAATATCTGATATGCAGGATGATCTTAGGTGACCCCTGTGAAAGAGTCATTTGACCCCCACAGGGGTCGTGACTCTTTGGGGGTTGTGACCCACAGGTTGAGAACCACTGGTTCACGACCCTTTGCGGGTGGTGACCCACAGGTTGAGAACCACTGGTCTAGGCTTTCATCATATACTGTCTGGATTACTAACATCACCTTCCAACTAGTTCCTCTGCCCTTAGCCTGGCCTCCTTCCAATTCATAGTCTATTCTGCTGCCAAGAGGAACCTCATAAAATGCAAATTAAATGATTTTACTCCCCGTCTAAACTCTTTCAATAGCTGTATGTGGTCTGCAGAATGAAGTTAGCGCTTCATACCAGGTTCCCCTGGCTTGGACACCACCTCCCTCTCCAGCCTCATGGTGCCACAACCCCTCATCATAGCCACTGTACACTTGGACCAGCAGCTGTCCAGCACTGTTCTGAGGAGCATTTCCTCAAAACATTGATGAATGTCTGGCCAAATAATGAATGGATTGAAAGTTCATCGAGAATATCCAATATAGGAGCAGAGTGGGTAAAGGTCTGCGCACCAAACCCTAACAAACATCTCAGGGAACTGAAGGTATTTGAAACAACTTAGAGTTCCTAGAATATGCCGTGCTCTCTTCTCCTTCTCCCCCTCTGCCCAGGACGCCATTCACAACTGTCCTGTAGGTGCTGGGCAGACAGAAAAAAAGTGCTCTATTCTGGGTTTACAGAAGGAAAAGAGACTCTCAAACAAGTGAACACACAACTGAGCATCTCGTGGTAATGCTGCACAACTTGGCGGCATGAAGTGGGGGGCGTGAGTTGGAGTGATGCAGAGATAGTAACCTTGCCCCTCCTTCACTCCAGTTATCTCTGAAATAGGTGTCAGTTTCACTTCATGTATTTTGATCTTAGTTGTTAAATGCACATATATTTCTAATTGTTACGTCTTCTCGATGTATTGATTCTTACTGTTATGAAATGTTCCTCTTTGACTCTAACAATATTTCTTGTTTTAAAATCTTTTATCTGAAGTTACCATTATGACTACCGTTTAAATGGTCCATCTTTTTCCAAACTTGTACTTTTCAAACTATTTGTGTTTTTGAATCTAATTCTCTTGTAGATAGCAAATAGTTGGTTCTTCCCTTTTTTATCCAGTCTGATAATCTCTGCATTTTGATTAGGATATTTATTTTTTATTTAAAAAACTTTCTTTTTACATATACATGTGTTTATTTGGTTTCCACTTTTTGCCTTCACAAAATTAAAAAGGCTTAAAATTTAATCATAATAACAATGGTTAAGGTAAGGACTAGAAACAAAAACCTTGTAAAGAACGAACAAAGATAAATACATTCAGAAAAGAAAGCAGACGATTGTTGCAATGAAATATTGAGTGATAATAATAATAATAATAATGTAAAAAAAGTAACACTCACATTGTCAAATAAGAGTATGTCTATTATAGAATGCTTTGACTCTGAGGTTCAGTATGGAGTCATCAGTTAACTTCTTATTTTTTTTTCCAAATTTTCAAAAAATAGAAAACTAATATTTATAAATAAAAGTAAAAGATAATTTCAAAAAACAGATCATGCCAAATCTTATAGACAATAGAAAAAGAAGAAATACTTCAAAATCATTCTACTTCATATGGATACTCTTGATATTATAATCGGAGAAAATACATTATTATAAAGGGGAAATTACAAACATATTTCACTTACAAATGAGGATGCCATATCCTAAACAACATTAACAAGTTGGATAAAAATTAATGTTTAAGTAATGTACTGTAGTCTAAATTAAGTCCAATTTATGTGATTCCAATTTATTTTTAAAACTTTTTTAGAAAGGAGGTCTTGCTGTATTGCCCAGGCTGGTATTGAATTCCTGGTTTCCAGGAGTTTCCTCCAGCCCCAGAATTGCTGGGACTACAGGAACAAGCCACCATGTGTGGCTCATTGGGGTATGTAAATTATTTATATTTAATGTAATCGTTGACAAGGCTGAATTTATATGTGCTTTCTTTTTTTTTGTTTGTTTTTTGAGACAGTTTCACTATGTCACCCTCCATAGAGTGTCGTGGCGTTATAGCTCACAGCAACCTCCAACTCCTGAACTTAGGCAACTCTCTTGCCTCAGCCTCCCAAGGTGGGCACCTGCCACAATGCCCAGCTATTTTTTTGTTGCAGTTTGGTGAAGGCTCAGCTCAAACCCACCACCCTCAGTACATGAGGCTGGCGCCCTACTCATTGAGCCACAGGTACCGCCAAGTTGTCTTGTTAAAAAAATTCTGTTGCTCATTGACTTCTTTCTCTTGTATTAAATATTTTTATGGTTCCTTGACCCCTTCAGCTTCCTAAAAAACAAATTAGCCAAAGAGAGGTGGCTCACACCAATAATCCTAGCACTCTGGGAATCCTAGCACTTTGGGAAGCTGAGGCAGGAGAATTGCTTGAGGCCTGGACTTCAAGACCAGCCTGAGCAAGAGTGAGACCCTATCTCTACTAAAAATAGAAAAATTAGCTGGGTATGATGATGTGTGCCTGTAGTCCCAGCTACTCTTTTTTTTTGTTTGTTTGTTTGTTTGTTTTGAGACAGAGTCTCACTTTGTCATCCTTGGTAGAGTGTCATGATGTCACAGCTCACAGCAACCTCAAACTCTTGGGCTTAAGCAATTTCCTTGCCAAGTAGCTGGGACTGTAGGCACCCACCACAATGCCTGGCTATTTTGTTTTTGTTGTTGTAGTTGCCATTGCTGTTTAGCAGGCCCGGACTGGGTTTGAACCCACCAGCCCCTGGGTATATTGTCAGCACCCTAAACACTGAACTAGGGATGCTGAGCTTAGTCCCAGCTATTTAAGAGGCTGAGGCAGGAGGATCACTTGAATCCAGGAGTTTGGGCAGGGAACAGGGGCTCATGCACTCTGGGAGGCTGAGGCCAGTGGATAGCTTGAGCTCATGCGTTCAAGACAAGCCTGAGCAAAAAGCCAGACCCTATCTCTACTAAAAACAGAAAAACTGAGGTAAGAGGATCAGTTGAGCCCAGGAGTGAGAGGTTGCTGTGAGCTATGACATCACAGCACTCTACCCAGGGTGACAGCTTGAGACTCTGTCTCAAAAAAAGAAAAAAAAAAAAAAAAAAAAGAATCCAAAGAATCCAAAGAATCCAAGAGTTTGAGGTTGTGAGTTGTGAAGATGCCACCATACTCTAGCCTGGGTACCAGAGGGAGACCCAGTCTCAAAACAAACAAACAAATAAAACTCTTAATTTTGAAACAAAATCTTTTAGGCATTTTTTTTTTAGGGATTGCAATCTAAGGATTGCAATGTGCATCTTTATTTAGTATCATCTACTTCAGATTAATACTAACTTAATTCCTGAAAAATATATAAATTTTATTCCTCCTCGCTTCTTTGTGTTAATATTGTCATATGTGTTTGCATCCATATGTGCTATAAATCCCACAATACAATTTTATAATTATTGCTCTATGTGACGTCTTGTCTTTGAAAGATGTTAGACAAGAAATTAGAAGAAAAATTACTGTAGAGTCTCTTAAAATAGCTCATATAATTACCCCTTCCGGTGCACTTCCTTTCTACCAGGTGCTCCAAATTGAAAGAGCCTCTGGCCTGGGCAGAGGTGCTGCTGATGCTCATGGTTTGCCCAACCGGGGCACAACATCTATGTGACCAAGATGGGGGCCAGTCTGGGAACAGAAGCAGCCCCAGGCCAGAAGCCATAGATGCCCACTGTTTTTACCCCCAAGTTCAGTTGTTTTTCGAGCCTAACTGCTTTTGTGCGGGCCTTTCCTCTACTTCTCTACTGCCCACTAGGTCATCAAATGGTTGTTTTGATCAATTTTAGGATTGGTCAATTATGGTTACAGTTGTGGGAGATATTTTGCCGATCTTCTCAATCAGCCATGGCTGGAAGTTCTTGATGGTAAGACTTTTATTCAACAGTAAGTCTGTCGGGTCAGGGGGAACGGGATTGCTCAAGATGTTAAGGGGTGAAGGACTGAATAGCAGAACAAGGTCAGAAATTGACTGATTGGAGAAAATGGTTGTTCACAGACAATCCTGTCTCATGAGGTTTGAAGGAGATTCCTGTGTCAGCAGAAGGTGCCATGAGAACCAGGGGGCAAGTCACTAGAGCACTTCCTGGAATGACAAGTAGAAGTGACAGTGAGAGATGGCTGAGGGGGTGACATACTCTCTAGGTCCTCACATTTCAGCCAAGTAGCTCCTCTGTCCTGTCCAGATGTCTTGATCAAAGGGAATTTAGAGATTAGGATGATGACCTTTGCAAAGATGAAGAGAGAGAGCAGGAGAGGATGAACAGAGAACTATATCATAACAAAAACTTGTGTCCCTGGTCCCAGCTACTTGGGAGGCTGAGGCAAGAGAATCACCTAAGCCCAAGAGCTGAAGGTTGCTGTGAGCTGTGATGCCACAGCACTCTACCGAGGGCAATAAAGTGAGACTCTGTCTCTACAAAAAAAAGTAATAATAATAAAACTTGTGTCCCAAGATACTAGATTGAGTCCATGAGAGAGAATTTTGTGTTTTGCACTTTAAAAGTCTATATCTGGAGAAAGTCGAATGATGATCGCTAGGGGTTTGGGGAAAGAGGGATGGGGAATAGCTGTTTAATAGTATATAAAGTTACAGGTTTGCACAATTAAAAGTTCTGGAGATGGGTGGTAGTCATGTTTGCATGACAATATGAATGTACTTAATACCACTGAACCATAAGATGGTAAATTTTATCTTATGTGTAGTTTACCACAATTTTAAAAATTGAAAAGAAAATCAAAGACTAAAAAAAGTCTATCTGGCTCGGCGCCTGGGCTCAAGCGGCTAAGGCACCAGCCACATACACCTAAGCTGGCGGGTTCGAATCCAGCCCGGGCCTGCCAAACAACAATGACCTCTGCAACCAAAAAATAGCTGGGCGTTGTGGTGGGTGCCTGTAGTCCCAGCTACTTGGGAGGCTGAGGCAGGAGAATCGCTTGAGCCCTGGGGTTGGAGGTTGCTGTGAGCTGTGATGTCACAGCACTCTACCCAGGGTGACAGCTTGAGGCTCTGTCTCAAAAAAAAGTCTATGTCAGGGCAATGCTAGGCATGTTTGTGGAGTTTATGGTATGTAAACTTATGTGATAGCCACCCGTGCTCCTCATTATGCCTGGTCATTTCAGCTACAAATCCATAATGTCTTGCCAAGGTGGAGGTTCCCATGATTACTGATAGTTTATGAGCTGGGTGGACTTTTTCAAAATTGGATTCATGTTCATAATAAGATTGAGTGGAAATGATCAAACCTTGGTTCTATATCTCAAGTCTCACATGCAGTCCCCCTGCTGAGAAAATCCAAAAGAGTGTTGCTCTGACAGATGACAGATGTCCTTATGGGGCAGAGCTGGAAACACAACTACTTCTCTACTGCCCACTAGCCACTAGTGAGGCAAAAAATAAAAATAAAAATAATTGCTGGTGGCTGTTGGTGGTAGTATGTCCCTATAAGCTGGACCTATAGTTCCAGCTACTTAGTAGGCTTGAGCCCAGAAGTCTGAGCCTGCAGTGAGTAGTGATGGTGCCACTGGTCCCCAATGAGACCCTGTCACTAAAAACACACACACACACACACACACACACACACACACACGATGGTAAGAAAGCTGGCTAAAGGTCTAAGGATTAAGTTTTGGAGAGACTGGATTAATAATCATCATACTAGGCCAAAGGCTGGGCAGGATGGCTCATACATATAACCTCAGTACTTTGGGAGACCGAGGCAGGAGGATTACTTGAGAACAGGTGTTCGAGACCAGCCTGAGTAACTTGGTAAGACCCAATCTCTATAATCAAGCAATCAAATATCAAAAAGAATTAAGAAATTCTCCTTTTAGGCAGAACCTTTGTAAAAGGTGTAATCTTGATCAAATAAATTGTGTACAGACATACAAACACTTTAAAAAGTAATCTAAACTAGTGTTTTCCAATTTTTTAGATGTTGAGTATATATTACTTAATAACAAAATTTATTTTAAAATTCACATCCTTTGGGGGGGAGGGGCGCCCGTACTCAGTGGGTAGGGTGTGAGCCACATGCTCTAGGGCAGGTGGATTCGAACCTGGCCCAGGCCTGCTAAACAAACAAACAAAATAGCTGGTCGTTGTGGCAGGTGCCTGTAGTCCCAGCTGCTAGCGAGGCTGAGGCAAGAGAATCACTTGAGCCCAAGAGTTGGAGGTTGCTGTGAGTTATGATGGTATAGCACTCTACCAAGGGTGACAAAGGGAGACACTGTCTCAATAAAAAAATAAATAAATAAAATAAAATTCACATCCTTTCAATCTCACAAATGTAATGTTAAGTGAAAAGAAACCAGACACAAAGAGGGCACTATTGTATGATTCTATTTATATAAAATACAAAACCAGACAGAAATTGTCTGTGCTATTTATTAGAAGTCCACATAGTAGTTACTCTTTCATGGGGAGCTGTGACAGCAAGGGACCTTGAAGGGGGCTTGTGGGACGACTGGTCATTTAGTGTTTCCTGATCTGTATCTATAGTGAATTTCAATAAAGCAGTTTTTCAAATTTACATCCTTAGTATTTGAAGTTGCATTAAAAAATGAACATGTTAAATATGTAAGACTCCATACTGTGTGTCATTGTCACTTGCATAGACAAATAGATGATTTTAAATGTTAATGTAATTCACAAGAAGAGACAGAGCATCACCCCGTGCTGTCCTTCATTATGTGACATGTGCCTGCAGGCCCAAGTAGCCACGGCATTTCATAAGCATTAGCATAAAGCTGGACAACTGAATAGAATTGTGTTTCTCTTATCAACTAATAATTCTCCCCAGGGCTAATTTTAATCAAAGAAAAATTTAACTCCCCAAATGATGTCAAAGACGGCATATTTAAGAGGTTAATTAACGAGTCACCCAGAGAAGATCGAACAGCTGTTATGCTGACACGTTCAAGGGCTAATTGGTTCTGATGATGTAATTTGCGGTGGTGCTTGATGTCTATTAGCCTGATGGGTGACAACTGCTCTGGGCCTGGATGATTAAAGTGGGAAGCATGGGGTGGAGGTGGGGCTCAGATGGAGAGAGATTTTTGTAGAGCCAGAGTGAATGCAACCTAGTGACGCTGGTTATCCTACCTGGAAGGCCTGCTCATTCTTTCCTTCTTTATTTATACAGATTTTACCAGATTTAACATAATTTGAGCTCTGGCCTCCTCTCACCCAAGACCACCCCGGCAATGCTGGCTGCTGCTCCCTTCCCCTCACTGACCGTCAGCATCACACGCTTTACTACTTATTTCTTCCCTACTTACTTCATGAATGTGTACCTTGTTCCCCCAACTTGATGGTAAGCTACGTAAAGATACCATTTTGTTCTCCATCCTCCCACAGCACGAAGGATGATAAGCACAAAAATTAAACAAAAAATAACTGGAACAAAATGTTGACAATTGTCCAAGTGGAGGGATGATTACACGTGAGTCTGTCTATTCTACTGTTTTTTCTACTTCTGTATATGTTTGAAAATTTCTGGCTTGGCGCCTGTATCACAGTGGTTATGTTGCCAGCCACATGCACCGAGGCTGGAGGGTTCAAACCCGGCCCGGGCCAGCTAAACAACAATGACAACTGCAACAACAACAACAACAAAATACCCAGGCACTGTGGCAGGTGCCTGTAGTCCCAGCTACTTGGGAGGCTGAGGCAAGAGAATCGCTTAAGCCCAAGAGTCTGAGGTTGCTGTGAGCTGTGACGCCACAGCACTCTACTAAGGGCGACAAAGTGAGACTCTGTCTCAAAAAAAAGAGAAATTTCCTTGATAGCAGGGTTGGCAGATTTAGTAAATATAATATAAAGTGCTCAGTTAAATTTGAATTTTAGGTAAACAATGAATAAATCTTTATGAATTTATATTTTATTATATCATATAGTATCTATACTTATTTAACTTAATCATATATTTATAATGATATTATTCACATTATACAAATATATGTATTATATTTTATATTATTATTTTATATTCCTATGAGACACACTAAAAAGTTACTTGTTTATCTGAAATGTGAATTTAACTGGGTACTCTGTATTTTATTTGGCAACCCAACTTGCTAGAAAGTTGAAAACATAATTGGTGATTAATCAATGTGCTAAAAGAAAGTGAATTGTATAAGCACCACAGTGTCTCTTAGAATGCAGTGTGGTCTGGTGCCACTCGCATTAGAACCTTCTATGGAACTGATTAAAAGGCAGCTCCCACGGGCCCCTAACTCAGTTGAGAGGCACCAGGTCAGTGTTTCTGCTGGTAGGACTGTGCATTTGCAGTAAGGTCCTCAGGTAATTCTGATGTTTTTGCTAGCCAACCTGATGTCAACCATGTTTCAAATTTTTCTGATTTGATCTTTTATTTCCTTATTGTGGCCTTGTCTGAACAACTTCTCAGGCACCTAACTTGAGAGATATTAATATTCCTGTTCAATGATTCATTAAAAATTACAAATCAAATAGAGTTACAAATATTTTAGTAGCCTTTTTTATAACCCAGGGTGAACCAAAAGTCACCCCTAAATTTGCCATATGTAGGGAAAAAGGGAATTATACTTATATTTACAAAATATTCTCTACGTGTTGGCTACCTCTTGGAAAAATTTTGTAATGACTATTTTGCAAATAAAGGTAATTTAGCTATAATTTCACATTTTCCCTATGTATGGCAACTTTAGGGGTGACTTTTGGGATACCCTGTAGTTAAGTTACTTTTTAATATTCATCCAATGACCCAACATCTTAACTAATTAACTTATATATATACACACATGTACATCGTATTGAGAAATTATAACTGGCAAAATTGAAGCTCCCTTAGTGTATTTAAAGGTTAGGGCTTCTAGAGTGACCGATCATCCCAGCATGCTTGAGACTGATCTAGTCCTCAGTCCTGCTGGCTCCTGGTCACCCCATCTGTAGCAGATGGCATGGTATGCCCCCCAGATCTTCCCCTCAGGGCCAGGGTACTTACTCAATGAGACTCAGGGTCTCATTCAAAATAAACTCTCTTCTCAGGGGCAGTAACTAGTTGATGCAGCCCCAAGCTTCAATTCATGACATCTCTGGCCATCCCAGCTCCAGAACTTTCTGTGGGATCAGCTGAGGCCTTTATTGCACTGCCTTGCAATTTGACTTTTTGCTCTACTCAGTCCTGCTTCCCTCACTCCCTCATAGCTCAGCTCCTAAAAACGCTCTCTGATAACTCCCTACAAGCAAATCACAGAGAGTCCAGAGGAACCTAAACTACATAGTTGGCACAGACGTGAGGTGATCCTAGGAGGCAGACTCTAAAATAGGATTTTGGAGCTGAGTCACCTGCTGACTGGCTGGTGATGAGAACCCTCTTGAGCAGTACAGGGAGTCCACAGCTAGGTAAAGCTTTCAGCAGTGGTGAACTGGGACAGGCTGCCAGTGTCAGGGACAGTGCCCCAAAGTGCAACACCTTGGGCATGCAGAGGACAATGGGATGGGATAGCTGTTACTGGCCACTATCAATGCATTGGAGAGGGACAGTGAGAGGCTGAGGGTGATTGATCACCAATTTAAGGTGAGTGTATGATACAATAAAAGCCAGACGATCTCAGGAGCAAAAGAGACTCTATCTCTTGCAGCCAGACTCCAGACCTCCTGAGGATGGAGACCCGGACTTAAGTTACAAAGTTACAGAGTTCTAGTGAAGGCAGAATTCTGGATTCTAGTAAGTAGACTATATCAAAGTCATAGTCCTTGGGGGAAAAGTGAGATATTGAGATTTAGAAGGAGGATTTATGGACAGATGTTCTTGTAAAATTTTGATTCCCCAGATTTCCTTTGAATCCTCTGGACTTGCAGAGGAACCCCTTTTCCCACTTGATCAAAGGTTAGCACTCCCCACTTTGGAAGTCAATATGGAGATTTTTGTCTTGCAAGAAAACATCTCCTTCCCCCACAGGATCTTAACTCCTCCAGTATCCTGCCCTCAAACCAGTAACTAGGATTATGTCACAACATAAGTGATTGGTCTGCTCAGGGAGAAAAGAGCTGCAGGACCTAGCGATTGCATGTTAACAGAAGCCAGAAGAGTGCGTGTGGAACAGTGCCTGTTCAATCCAGTTTAAAGCTGCCTCCTTAGACATTTAAGTTTCGCCTAAAGATTTCTCTGTACTCAGTGAACTATAACTTAACTGGATGTGTAAACAGACTGTTATCTATTCCTGCAATAAGAACTTGAGTCTCAAGCCAGGGATGGGGAACCTGTGGCTTGAAGGTCACATGTAGACTTCTAAGCCTTAAGTGTGGCCTTTTTTTTTTTTTTGGCCGGGACTGGGTTTGAACCCATCACCTGCGGTATATGGGGCGGCCCCACTCCATTCAGCCACAGGCGCCGCCCAAGTGTGGCCTTTTGATTGAATCCAAATTTTATAGAACAAATCCTTTTAATTTTACTAGTACATTTTTGTTTGTCTTCTATATTTATTTTATTAAATGAATATATTTAAAATGCCAAATACATTGGTATAGGGCCCGGTGTGGTGGCTCACATCTGTAATCCTAGCACTCTGGGAGGCCAAGGCAGGTGGATTGCTTAAACTCAGGAGTTAGAGACCAGGCTGAGCAAGAGCGAGACCCCATCTCTACTAAAAATCGAAAATTTAGCTGTGTCCCAGCTATTCAGGAGGCTAAGGCAAGAGAATTGCTTGATCCCAGGAATTTCAGGTTGATGTGAGCTATGATGAACCATGGCATTCTACTCAGGGCAGCAGAGTGGGACTGTTTCTCAAAAAAAAAAAAATAATAAAATAAAATAATAATAATAAATAAAATAAAATAATAAATTTAATAAAATACCAAAGAATAAAATAAGTGTCAATGAAATAATCCTCTCAGATTGACGAGTACAATAATATTCCAAGCTAAACTGACAACTGTGGTCATGATTTGGTTCTAACCTTCCTCGGCTGACTGATACCACTACTGCATGAGCCTGGTTGGTGACAGTTTACAGGGATGGAGTATGCCAGTCTGTTATCAGCTTTTGTCCACAGTGCACTGTGTTTCTGCATTTATTTATTAATTATTCATTTATTTATCTGTGTGTGTTTCTGTTTGGAGTGGAATTTGTGAACAGTTGCAGCGTTCAACAGTATTTTTTAATTCTGTTTGCTTAATAGCTCATCATGCCAAAGAAGACCAAGAGAACGCTGAAGGAAGAAAACATTTTTTAATGAGGATTGGGAATTGCAATATCATCTTGTTTCTGCTTGAGAGAATATGATTTGCTTGCTTTGTGATACTGTAATATCAACATTAAAGAAACTGAATACTCATTAGCATAACACTCACAGGAACAAAAATATTTTGAATTAGAGGAAGAGGCAAGAATGGTTATATTGCAAAAAATAAAAGATAAAAAGCAAAAGCAAAATGCTAGGTGTGTTGGCTCACATCTGTAATCCTAGCACTCTGGGAGGCCAAGGCAGGTGGATTGCCTCAGCTCATGGGTTTGAGACCAGTCTGAGCCAGAGTGAGACCCTATCTCGAAAAATAGCAGGGTGTTGTGGTGGGCGCCTATAGTTCCAGCTATTTGGGAGGCTGAGACAAGATAATTGCTTGAGCCTGCCCAAGAATTTAAGGTTGCTGTCAGCTATGACACCATAGCACTCTTTCAAGCAGCAATAAGACTTGGGAGTAATGCCACTGAAGCTACTTATAAAGTAGCTAACATACTCAGGAAGACAGGGAAGCTATTCAGTGATGTAGAAATTGTGAAAAAAGCACTGTCAAAGTTGTAGGATGTTTAGACCCCAATAATATTTCAAACTACAAACAACTGCCTCTTTGTAGGAGAACCATAACTGATCAGTTGCATAAATTAGCCTAAACTTAAGAGAACACTTAAGAGAACACATGCAATATTTTAAAAGGAAAATATATATTATTCAGTCACTTTGGATGAATCAACTGATACTGCTGATTTGGTGCAGGTTTTATGCTTCATTCAGGTCATAACAGAAGGTTTTCTTTGCTATGAAGAGTTACTGGGTTTGGGCACTTTCTTGAACATAAGATAAATGTAAAGTTAAATGCAAGAGAAATGTAAAGTTGGACTGAATATGGTAAATTTAGTGAGTGTGTATACAGATGATGTACCTTCCATGACAGGTAAACATGAAGGGTTTATTGCACAGATAAAAAACAGTATAAACAGATTCAGATGTTCTCATTTCTTTTCACTATATTTTGCATCAGCAAAACCTCTGTGCTAAACCTACTGTTTTGAGTGACCCTTTGTAACAAGTTGTAAGTATTGTTAACTATATTCCCATACACACCACATGGCACGGTCAGTTTCCAGTTCCGTAACATGCTACAGTTGAACGTTGAGGTATTCAGTGTGCATTTGCTGTATCATTCTAAGGTGCATTGGCTATCACAGGGACAGATGTCAGTCAAAATTTTATCTGGCTAGGAACATAGTCAAATTTTAGGAAGAACAGAATTAGCAATGTGAATTATTGAAAGAAGATTTCTGTAGGAATGCAGCGTTTCTATGTGCCATGTGAAAACAAAATGACTTGAATATTTCTTTGCAAGGTAAAACTAAGTCTGTATGTGACATATGGTTAAAAATCCAAGCATTAAAAAAAAAAAAGCTATCTTTAAAAAAAAAATCTTCAAAATGAAACTTCGGATGTACATTTTCTCCAATTAGCAAAGGTCATTGATGAGCAGGATGGTATATGTCAATCGTTTACAGAATATGCATCTGTTATTTACACTATTATTAAAAAAAAAAAAAAAAAAAAGTTTGTACCCTGGACTGCTAACATCCTATGGAAGACAGGGAAAGCCTGCTTGGTTTTGCTGAAGCTGCCACTGTAGTCACTCCCGAGAGTTTCAGAGCAGTCCCCAAGATGGCAGCCATGGGGGAACTACCAGCGACAGCAAGGCCAGTGCCATTTCTTCCAGTAGATAACATTTTAAAGTCATTGTTTGATGCTAAGAAAGATCCGATTGAAATATGGAAAAATGAAATAGCATATGCATGCCTTCAGGAACAAATCTGAAAAATGCTTTCTTGCTTTTCAACCATTTATTGCTGTGAATTTACATTCTCCCAAATCAAGATACCCTAAGGCCACAAACAAGTACCTACATACCCAAGTATAAGCCGACCCCCTTAATTTTACCCTAAAAACTGGGAAAACTTAGTGACTCGAGTATAAGCCTAGGTGGAAAATGCAGCAGCCACTGATAAATTTTAAAAATAAAAATATATACCCGTAAAAATATTCAACAAGATCCTAACAAACAGAATCCAGAAACACATCAAACAAATTATACATCATGACCAAGTTGGTTTTATCTCAGGATCTCAAGGCTGGTTCAATATACGTAAATCTATAAACGTAATTCAGCACATAAACAAATTAAAAAACAAAGACCATATGATTCTCTCAATCGATGCAGAAAAAGCGTTTGATAACATCCAGCATCCCTTCATGATCACAACACTTAAGAAAATTGGTATAGAAGGGACATTTCTTAAACTGATAGGGGCCACCTACAGCAAACCCACAGCAAATATCATATTGAATAAAGTTAAATTGAAATCATTTCCTCTCAGATCAGTAACCAGACAAGGCTGCCCACTGTCCCCACTCCTTTTTAACATTGTAATGGAAGTTTTAGCCACTGCAATTAGGGAAGAAAAGGCAATCAAAAGGACCCCCCCAGGCAATTGAAGCAGCTTCAAAATACACTACTGGGACTTGATCAAACTAGAAAGTTTCTGCACAGCCAAGAACACAGTAACTAAAGCAAGCAAACAGCCCACAGAATGGGAGAAGATATTTGCAGGTTATACCTCTGACAAAGGTTTAATAACCAGAATCCACAGAGAACTCAAACGAATTAACAAGAAAAGAATAAGGGATCCCATCGCAGGCTGGGCAAGGGATATGCAGAGAAACTTCTCTGAAGAAGACAGGCACGCGGCCTTCAGACATATGAAAAAATGCTCATCATCTTTAATCATCAGAGAAATGCAAATCAAAACTACTTTGAGATATCATCTAACTCCAGTGAGACTAGCCT
>CAUYPK010020919.1:0-26641 GCA_963574355.1 Loris lydekkerianus | reverse complement strand
TGACTCTTGTATGCAGCAAATATCTGGCCTGAGTTTTTGTATCCAGTCAGCTAACCTGTGCCTCTTTAGAGGACAGTTTAAGCCATTCACATTAATGAAGAATAATGTGATAAGTCTGCTAAAATTTTGTGTATCGAGTTTTTTGAAAGTCCAGTGGACATTTTTAATCCTTTTGCCACTGTGGAAGTTGGAGTTTGATCAAAAGTTTCTGAGTGAGTTTACTTTTGCGGTGGAGGATTGGGCTGGTCATTATGGAGGATAGGTCTGAGAATATCCTGAAGAACTGGTTTGGTTATGGCAAATTTCTTCAACATATGAATATCATTAAAGTATTTAATTAATTTAATTTCTCCATCATAAATGAGACTCAGTATAGCTGGATACAGAATCCGGGGCTGAAATTTATTTTGCTTTAGGAGATTAAAAGTCGATGACCACCCTCTTCTGGCTTGAAAAGTTTCAGCAGAGAGATCTGCAGTCATTCTAATATTTTTCCCTTTGTAGGTAATGGATTTCTTGCATCTGGCTGCTTTCAGAATTTTCTCCTTCATATTAACTTTAGTGAAGTGAATTATGATATGCCTGGGGAATGTCTTATTTGGGTTGAGTCATGCTGGGGTTTTGAAACTGTCTGCTACCTGAATTTCAGAATCTCTTGGCATGTCTGGAAAATTCTTTTTCATAATTTCATGGAGAAGGGCCTCTGTGCCTTGCGAGGCCACTTCATCACTTTCAGGGATTCCAATGAGGCAGATTTTTGCCTTTTTTGAAGTATCCCAGAGCTCTCTGAGAGAATGATCCATTTTTGCTCTCCATTTCTCTTCCTCTTTGAGAGTTTGGGAACGTTCAAAGGCTTTGTCTTCAATGCCAGAAATCCTTTCTTCTGCTTGCTCCACTCTGTTTCTGAGGGAGTCTACTGTATTTTTCAGATCTTTCAGGGATGCAAATTCTTGCTTCAGTGTGTCAAAATCTTTGGTGGTTTTGTCTTTAAATTCGTTAAATTTTTGAGACAACTTTTGAATTTCTCCTCAAATTTCTAATTCTAGCTTTTGAATTGCTCCTTGAATCTCTAATTCCAAATTTTCCTCCATTCTATTAATCTTGTTTGCAATCCAAATTCTGAATTCAATTTCTGACATCTCAGCCAGCTGTTTATGAATGGGATCTTCAGTTACATCTGCCATATCTTTCCTTTGGGGGGGTTGATCTATTCTGATTATTTATGTTACCAGAGATTTTCTTCTGATTCCACCCCATGATTGTTTTACACCATTTGATTTTTCCCCTAGAGCTTTTTTCGAGGACCTGTACAGTGCTACGGCCTGAGAAATTGGGGGCCTGTTTGGTGTGGTGGGGCTAAGTGGTTTTGTCTTGTCCTCAGCTGGTCTCTGTCCAACCCTAGTGAAATAGTTACTCTGGGTTGAAGTCTCAGCTGTCAAGAAATACCAGCAATTAAGTCACCCTGCCCCCCACAGGCAACAATTGGAAAAGGAAAATCAAACCTTCCTACAATCACACACCCAGGGCACCACTTGAATAGTCCTCGGGCAAGTGGCTCAGTTCAGTAGTCCAAATCAATTGTCTCAGTCAGCACCTGTCTCAGGTGGAAGAGTTTAAATGGTCTCTGGCAACTGGATCGCAGGGTTCTAGTGACAACTCTGATATGACTTGCTCCAGTGCTCTGTGAAGGCAGAAGGAACCACCCAGGAAAATAGAGTAGTCTGGGAAGGTTGATGCCTCCTTCCTGACCTTGCACCTCTGTCAAATCCAGTCACTGATAGCCCCACAGGGCTGTGACCTAGCTGCCTCTAGTGAACAGATACTCCAGGGGTTTGCACCTGCCTGAATCACAAGGAAATCTATTTCTGCTCAGCCAGGCTGCTGTGCTCTGCCTCTATCTAGCAGGGGGAGGTGAGGCCTGACAACCTCAGGTGCTTGATGGAGGCTGGAGTGTGTTTACTCAGTTCTAGCCCCACCCCTGATTGATGTTATTGACAGAACAGAACAGAACAGAACAACTTTGCGGGAATTTGTTTCTGTCCCTGCTAAATTCCCCTGCAGAAGAGAAGCTGTTTTGAGTTGCCAGAGCCTGCGCCTCAGGCCCTGTCTTTGCTCCTGCAGGTTTGTATTTGGTTAGCTGTCAGTTCTAGCCTCCTGCCTTCCTTTATCTATAGGCTGACGATCCCCTGAGGGTCAGGTGCATCTTAAGCTCAGTAAAGTTGTCCTCTGGGTCAGCCCTGCCCTGGGAAATTCCCAGCTCTGCATGTCCATTTCTAGTCCCCACTCTCCACCCAAGTCAGTACCACGTCAGGCAAACCCTTGACTCACGGGGCCTGCTTTTCCGTCCCAGATCTGTTCTGCAGTGGTTGCAACCTGAGAAGATGCCCGGCCTCCCCTGGTTGCCCAGGGAGACAGGGGGTGTGACTTTGGAATATCTGGGAGTGAGCCCTATTGTTGACAAAAACAGCTGCTGCTTTGTGACTCAGGGCACCGCCGTTCCGGTGTGGTTCCCTCTCTGTCAACTGTCCTCTCCTCACTCCTGTGTTGCAAAATCAGCACTGACCAGCTGCTGTCTAGGCCCTGTCCACACCCCTCAAGAACTCACCCAAGAATCTGGACTACTGGGGGACAGGACTCCAGACCTCAGAGTGAGAGTGGAGGGGAGTATGAGGAGCTCAGAATTGCAGGTAGATAATATATACAGTTTTATAAAGTTTTATTCCTGGCAGAAGAATGCTGTGGCACCCTAGTAGGGGAAGTAGGTCCAATTTTCAGAGGGTCTCTCCCATGGAGTGTAGTGGGAAGACCTTTGAACTCTGCTCGTTTGTTTGTGGGACACTCCAAACTGTTCTCATGGGGGAGGGGACTCCCATCTGCTTGGTGATGGATTTTGTATCTTTTATTTGTATCCTTGGGGTCACAGCTCGCCTCAGTGGGGTTGATGTGCATTCTTCAAACTTCTCTCTTGGTGCAGCTCTAATCCACCAGGTTACTTGCTAAATTTCTGTCCTTTAACTCTTCTTCTGGACGGGAGCCTCTGTTGAAAGCTGGCTTCAGTCAGCCATCTTGTCTCCGCTCCTCACATTAGTGTTTTTGATCTTTATTCTTTTTTGATAGTTGAGTGATCATATATGGATATTTAAAAATTTAAGTATTGAGTGGGATTTTTCTATCTTTTAGGTGGCAATCAAGTCTTAGAAACTTGACATTCCAAATTCACTCTCTGTCTTTTAAAAGAACTGGGAGACCTGGCTGGTTGTGTATTGCCTTGCCCAAAGCAGGCTCGTTTTTATTAAATGAAACTATAAGGTACAGAAAATGGGGTGAATGTTGTATTTAGTAAAAATTATATTGAATCTGGTAGCAGGTTGTGAGGGTAGTGAATAAAATGGATCTTTCTGAACAGAGTCTGTCTTCTCCTCAGGCAGGCTTTAATACCATGTAATACACTATCCAATCCTTGCTTAAATAATGCCAGTTATATCCTGCTCCCAGCACTGCCTGCCAGAATATTGTGCCTGGTCAGCAGGCTGCACATCTGCATGGCCTATTTTGTGAATGTCTGTTGAAAACTTCCTTTTCTCTGATTCTGTTCTCTATCCTGTGGGATAACTGTGATAAGCCGTGGTAATAAATATGAATGCTCTGTCAGGTGCTCAGAAAGTTTTCATTCCTGCCCTGATCTACCTTGCTCCTTCACTGTGGGTGCTTCATTCCTTCTCTTCCTATTCGTCTCCTTTTCAGGTCCAGTGGGACAGTGGGGATGAAAGAGCTTAAGAGTCCCCGAATCTCCTTCTGTTACACTTCTTGGGTGGGAAAGCAGTGATGAGGGTTGGACAGGGTAGTGGGGGCTGTAAATCTAGTGTGAGAAATCAGCTTTTAAGTATAGCACTTTTTAAAAATCAGTTAACCAGAAGGTCAACCAATCTGTATTATGAAAAAGAAGCTTTGTAAATCATATAGCCAGTGCAGGAGAAGAAGAATGAGAACAAGTAAGCACCTCCAGCATCCCTCATTCTGGACATCTACATTTCTCTTACCAGTAAGAAATCTAACATCTGGTAGGACATGCCTTTTTTTTTTTTTTTTTTAAATCTCTAATGATATCCAAATAGATTCTAGGTTGTGACAGTGGTGGTTTGATGATTTATGGTTGAGTACAATGTCCTTGGTAGGTAAAACAAACATTATTTCATCTAAACTTCCTTTTGGGCATGGAGCAAGAAGATAAGTAGGACTAGAGGCAACGTAAGCAGACCAGGCTTCCTCCTTGTCCAGGGTGCTGTGAATCATCAACTACACAGACCTAGTTCTTCTGCCCTTGACCTGCCTAGAAACCATCAATATCCACCGGAGGCCAAAGGGGGACAGCCACCAAAAGGAAACAAGCGCCTTTGACCACAAAATCTTTCTCATTCTTGCTTTTTGTGTCAATCTTCCTTTTAACTTGACTTCAAGAAGATCATATTCAATTCTAAAGCATCAGCATTTTGTATGTTAAAATTGGTATAGCAAAGACAATAATATATTCCCATGAAGGCTTAACTATCAATATCTAGTAATGTTGAAATCTGAGGGAATTAAATAAATTAAAATAGAATCTGGTGAAAGCAACAGAGTGATGATCTTCTTATTAAGCAAAAAGCCCATAGTTTATTATGTTCATCTACAGCTCACTCCTAAATGTCATATAAAGCCGTTAATATGAAGTTTTCTGAAAAAAACCTTACATCCCTACCATTTTTGGAAATAATGCGTCCTTCCAGGTTGGATGTGAGTACAGACCATTTCTAAGGAGTTATTTTATGCTGTGGATACTTCCCTTTTTACCCAGTTTGATATTCAATAACTCTGGAGGTTGTCCCTTTATGCCATCTATAAATAACGGAATCTTTTCTTTTAATAGCTTAAGGCTATGTTAAGTTGCCAAAAAAAAAAAAAAAAAGATTTTAAGACAAAAAGTGCCCTGTCCTATCAGCCAGGCCAGTGATCTGCACAATCAGGGCGTTTATGTCACAGCTCAGCTTTAGGCCTAGCCACCACCTTTCCTACAGAATTAGTCTGGCCTGCGAATGACCTTTTATTTTGAAGTTGCAAAGCGCTTCAAATCGCTTCCTAGTTACAGGTTTTAGGACCTGTATAAAGGTTCGGCCTTCCTACTGACTAATGAGTCAGTCCTCAAGGTTTTTCACTTCTTGCATTGCATTTCTTTTGTATGGAAAGGTCATAAATCGGTAAGAACCCCACCAAGGAGAGGAGGGAGGCCATGTCCTCTCACAGCAGAAAAATACACAGACATCTTTCTTTTCTTTATTTAATTTTTTTTTTTTTTTTTTTTATTAAATCATAGCTATGTACATTGGTATGATCACGGGGCATCATACACTAGTTTCACAGACCGGTTGACACATTTATATCACACTGGTTAACATAGCCTTCCTGGCAATTTCACAGTTATTATGTTGAGACATTTACATTCTACATTTACTAAGTTTCACATATACCACTATAAGATGCACCACAAATGTATTCTCACCAATCCTGTCACTTCTTTCAAAGTCTGTCAATGATTGACTAAGGACCATCTGATATGAAGTTTCTGCATGGACAGCAAAGCAAGTAGCTGTGTTGACTCCAGCAACAAACCTATGTGACATTTGCTAAAACATGCTATCGAAGGAGAAAATGTTCAACAGGATGAAAGTCCTACAAAGAAACAAAAAGAAAAAAAAGTGATAATGCTAGAAGTTAAATTAGAATTGAATATGAAGTTACAGAAGAATAGGTGACTATATGAATGTTGGCACTGCCACGGTGCGAGACCCTAGAAATGCAGCCAAAGGACCTAGGTGAAGGTAAAATCATCAACATAAATGAGGAAAGTTGTGACAAAAAGAATGAAAATATGCCAGAGAAAGTAACACCAGCAAAAAATTACACATTAAAAGAAATCTTGCTGATACTTGATAGCACTGAAAATGCAAAGTATACAATATCAGAAGCTGACGCAAACTTAGAAAGGAGTATAATAATTTTCTCTGCAACAAAGCTTGCTCCAATGCTTGCTCTATTCAAACTTGATACAAAAGTTTTTGTATATAACTTGATACGAAAGCTTTTACAAAGAAACAAAATACTTTAACTCAATGTTTTTATTGTTTTAAATCGCAGTGCGCTAAATAAATGTTAGTTTTGCTATTTTTTATTCCTCTTGTATACATTTATAACAGAAAGTTCTTAATTTGTATTTTATTTATTAAATCATAACTGTATACATTTATGTGGTACGATGTGATGATTTGATTTACAATGTGGAATACTTAAATCAAACTGATTAACGTCACCTCACTTACTTATCTTTTTTTTTTTTTTTTTTTTTTTTGGTAGTAAAACATTTATAATTTACTCTTAGTTATTTTGAAGTGAGCCCTTGCCTTGTACACATTGGGTGAGATCTTTTGACAGAAAAATCTTAAATGTCATAGCAAAATAATACTTCCCTTTGTTGACTACTAAGATCAATTTGCACAGTTTCTCCTTGCATTGGTATTTTTATGGTTCTGCAGTAATATAAGTGGGGAACTACAAATAGTTAATTATCTTTTACTTTGCTAACAACTCTTTCTATCCAATTTTCCTGTCCAAAATTCTGATGTAGTTTCTGTCTCTTGAGTTGACATTGGTAATTAAGTGGGTATAAAAGTGTTCACTATAGGCTGGGCACAGTGGCTCATGCTTATAATCCTAGCACTCTGGGAGGCCAAGCTGGGTGGATTGCCCGAGCTCACAAGTTCGAGACCAGAACCGAGC
Source organism: Loris lydekkerianus (assembly GCA_963574355.1). Taxonomy (NCBI): domain Eukaryota; kingdom Metazoa; phylum Chordata; class Mammalia; order Primates; family Lorisidae; genus Loris; species Loris lydekkerianus. The sequence continues at coordinate 19,831 of CAUYPK010020919.1, read as the reverse complement.
CAGAGCCAGAGCAAGACCTCTTCTCTTAAAAAAAAAAAAGCTGGGCATTTTGGCAGGAGCCTATAGTCCCAGATACTTGGGAGGCTGAGGCAAGAGAATCACTTAAGCTCAAAAGTTTGAGGTTTCTGTGAGCTGTGATGCTAAGGCACTCTACCCAGGGGTACAAAGTAAGATTCAGTCTCAGAAAAAAAAAAAAAAAAAAAAAAGTGTTCACTATAAAATTCTTTCATCTTTTCTATTTGCTTGAAAATTTTCAAAATAAAGTTATGAAAGTATCAGACAATCATTACAATATTCTATTTCCAGGTGAGTCAGGTGAATGAAAGAAAATGATCTTATGCAATGAAAAACAACAAAAAAATGTTTTAAACAGTAAATTAAGAGGAGTGGTGACTTTACCAGCAGCAAATTAACCTAGGACTATAACCCTTTACCAAACGCTTCCAAAAAGTGATGGCCAATGGCAAAAGGAGAGTGATTCTAATATTCAATGTTAACATAGCAAAAAATTTGATCCACCTATAGCTCTACAGAGGTAGTATTAAGGAAAAAAGTTTTATTAAAAGCCTGAAAATTCTTTCCAATACTCATCTTTGATCAGAATCAGATTAAAAGATGGAAATATGGCAGATAATCTTATAACTGTTAGTCAAGCTGTATTTTGCATACAAAAGCAAAAGACTTCTTGAAATATGCATACATTCAAGGATGTCATGAGCCTTACCTGAAAAAAAATTGATGATAATATCAGAGATTAATCAAAGTACAGAACTTAAAGATGAAGAAGTTGGGGCCAAGGAACTAATGGCAAACACTAAACACTTTTTTTTTTAATTTTCAGATTAATATGAGGGTACAAAGGATTAGGTTACAATACTTAATTTGTCAGGTAAGATCCCTGTTGTAGTTGTGCCCCTCACCCAGGAGGTGTGCCTGAACACTTTTAAATAGAGAATTAAAATTAAGTAGTTATTGGAATTAGGATTTTAGAAGTAAATTGGAATTTTAACAGTCTTGAAATAATCAAAATAACAAGTAAAATAAATGCTGTCTAAACATTCTCCATGGCACTTACAAAACATAAAGTATAATACTTTAATAAACTTTTATTAACGTCAACATTTTTTAAATTTTACTTAGACTTCTTTTTCTTCTACTAAATTCAAGTTAACTTCAATTCACTTCTTTTAAATGTAAAGTATATATAATATAATCTCATGTTTATAAAGCTACTTTATGCCTTGACCCAGACATCTAGCTTCTGTGTACAGGTATTTGCAGAGAGAGATATATGGAATGGTATTCATCAATGTTAATGATAGCGGATTCTGGGTAAGAGGATTTGAGGTGACTTTCTCCTTTGTTTTACACTTCTGTGTTGTTTGATTTTTAAAACAACAAACACTTACTAAAAAAGTACAAAAGTTCTGAAAATTAAGTTTGCAAACTCATCCTAGTAAAACTACTACATCCCTCATTGCTGAATATCACTATGGTCATTTTCAAAGTGTTCCCCTTGGAAAGCTATGCACCAACGTCAGTGCCTAGTCCACCCTTCAAAGCAATTTTGGAACTCTTTTTCTGGAATGACTATCAGAGTTGCTGTTGTATGACACACAAAAACACACAACAAAAATAATAAGCATCACTCAGCAAGACATTACCATACGTTGACATGAACACAGCTGTGAGACTCTGATATACCAAGGTTGTGAAACCTTAATGAGCTGTTTATACACTGCTGCCAACCAACATAAGCAAGTGGTGGCAAGTTCACAGACTTAATTGTCAGACCTCATATATTGACATTCTGATTGCCATTCCAGAAAAAGAGTTCCAAAATTACTTTGAAGGATTGGTGCATAGCTTCCCAAGGGGAGTACTTCAAAGGTGACCAGAGTGATATTCAGAGGTATGTAGTACTTTTTCTAAGATGAGTTCCTGGACTCTTAATTTTCAGACCTCATAATGTCATTTGTTAAAAAAGAAAACAAAACACATTAAGTAGATTGTGAAATCAATAACATACCAATAAAGAAAAATGAATGAAAATATTTAAACCTCGCCAGACAACCAACTTTAATCATTTGTCAATTTACAAACAATTCAAGTGATGATTATAAATCATTCTCATCAATTCACAGAACATAATAGGCCCTAAAGAAGAGGCAGTAGTCAGTTAGCCCATGTAGCCACTATGTGTTCAAGAAATTAAAGAAACTGCATTTCTTTAAAATTGCTCTATAAATAAGAATTTTAATACATTTACAATTTTTCCTCATCTAATTTGGTAAAAACTTGCCTTGTTGCTGTCATATTATATACTAAATAGTATAAGATAGCCATTAATCAATATCTGAAGTTCAGAATCATTTTCAATTCCAAGTCAAAATATCAGATGGCTTCTGGACCTTTGAGACATCCTATTTTCCTTTATAATAGCACTTTGCATTTTATCAAGCATGTGGGTTAGCTTTCTTCCTACCCATTTGTCAAAAATCTCAGTGTAAATCATCAAAGGGTTGTGGTCTTCAGTCTCCATACCACATATTTCTATCAATTCGGCAAAGAGTTCCTCTATGTGTTTTTATTCATTCATTTGCTATATAATTTCCGTGGAGTCATCTAACTGTGGGCAAATCAGAAAACTTCAGTTTCAGGGCACAATTATGTCCAATTTCATTAAATTACTTTTGGCAAATGGTGCTGGCTTTTTTACAATAGTTTTCAAACATCTAATAAGTAATTGCTTGTAATTGTGCCATTGTCTGATAGCAAAATGAAAGAGCAGTCAGTGCAGTGCAGCGAACCCCTCCATTTATGTTGTACTGCAAAGCTTTCTGGCTAAGTAATTCTTCCTGACTGTCATGCTGTGGAAATTGCAGGAGTTTGCTGCAATGTAGGCTTTTAACTTATGAAGAAGGGCTGAAAGGAAAAAAGAAATGGAATTACACAAATGAGTCCTGGCAGCCAAATTCTGCTTCTCTTTTTACCTGACAGGATAGTGTCTGGCCGCCATGGAAGGACTTACTACCTTCTTTAGAACCTTAATTCAATTCCCTAAATTGGTACTCTGAAAGGAGACTAGCTCACCACTAGAGGTGACTGCTAAGCCCCAAGGGTACTGTGCATTCTTGATCCTTCTCAAGAAAAGGTAGTAAAAGAAATCTTTAGACAAGTTGCTATTTTAAGGTATGAACGAGATTATTCATTTATTCATTCAGTGATTATTTGGGGGTGGGCACATACTATGTGCCACACACCAGTCTATTCACAAAGATACTGCAGTAGAAAGGCAGAGAAGAGCCCTTGTGATATTAGTCTCTGCCCCTGATTTCTGGGGCAAGCTCCTATAACCCTTTGAATCTTCAGAATGATAAGAGTGCCTCTTTATCCTAATGAGATGACCAGTGCATGGGAGCCTCTAGGTAGATTAAGGTTAGGGTCACTGGGAAAGATCAGGTCATGATTAGAGGTCTGGGATTTTGAGCTCTTGACTTCCAGGGAGCAGAGAGGAGCTGCAGCTTAAGTTGATCATTGTATTAGTCTGTTTTACATTACAAAAAAGGGAACACGTGAGGCTGGGTATTTATACAGAAAATAGGTTTATTTGGGTCATGGTTCTGTAGACTGTACAAGCATGGCACTAGCATCTGCATCTGGAGAGGCCTTCAGGGAGCTTGAAATCAAGGCAGACACTAGAGGGAGATTAAGCAGGTCACATGGCAAAAGAAGGAGCAAAGCAAGGAAGGAGGTGGTGCCAGGTTCTTTCAAATGACCCCTCTCTCACTGAGTAATGGAGCCAGAACTCACTCACTATCATGGGTAGAACATCAAGCCATTCATGAGGGATCTGCCCCCAGGAGCCAAACACCTCCCACCAGGCCCCACCTCCAACACTAAAAATGGAATTTCAACATGAGATATGTAGGGGCCAAACATTCAAACCATATCAATCACCAGCGACCAAAACAATGTAATCAATTATGCCTATGTAATAAGGCATCCCAAGAACCTCAAAGGGGCAGAATTTGAATGTGCTTCTGGACCCCTGAACACGTGGAGGTGCCTGAGAGGTGACACATCTTTCCCACATACCCTACTATATACATTTTTTATCTATATCTTTTGTAATATCTATTGCGATAAATGGGTAAATGGAAGTAAAGTGTTTTCTCTGAGTTCTCTGAGATAATTAAGTCTAACCCAAGGAGGGGCTGTGAGAACCTTGATTTATAGCTAGCTGCTAACTCAGAATTGTAGACGACAAACTACTACATGCTTTTGGCATCTGAAGTGGGGGCAATGTTGTGGGACTGAGTCCATAACCTGTGGAATCTGACACTATATCAAACTAGATACTGTCAGAATTGCATTAAATTATAGGTGTTCCAGCTAGTGTTCCCTGGAAAATTGTTTGCTATATAGAGAAAATTCCCAGAAGATACTTTGGTGACCAGAGGTGCAATATTCTGTGTTGACTGTTAAGTGACTGTGAAAGAGAATAGGGTAAAACAATTGTTTTGTCCTCAGAGCTCTATTTTCATATAGTTTACATTTTATGAGAGATGGGTAAACAAACCATTAACTACATAATATTACAGGTTGTGTTAAGTATTATGAAAAATAAGGCAGGGGAAGGAGGCTAGAGAGGGACTACTGTAGGGACAGGAGCATTAGAGGTATGCCAGCTATAGAAAGGAAACAAAAAGTAATTTATTGTGACATCTTTAAAAATATTCCTACCTTACACTGGAAATTGTCCTCTGTGCTACATGTCTGGAGCTTCTAATAATGCCTTCCATATTCTCCTTATCCTAAGTGATCTCTCTCTTCTCCAAATTACTATGGTCCTTCTCTTAAAAACTTTTGCCTGATGCTTCATAGAACAACTATTTCTGCTCCTCCCATCTCTCCTACTACATGGCAATCACTTAGAAATTAAGGGATGTGTTTTATTTATCTTGATATCTGTAACATATTGAATTGTGTTCCCTCAAAAAGATGTGGTGAAGTTCCAGCCCTTATTACCTCAGTATGTGACATTATTTGGAAATAGGGTCTTTACAGAGGCACTAAAATCAAAGGGAGATCATTTGGGTGGGCTCTAATCCAATATAACTGCTGTCCTTATGATAAGTGAAATTTTAACACAAAGACAGATATGCACACAGGGAGAGCACCATGTGAGGACACAGGATTGGAGTGAAGTATCTACAAGCCAAATGAATGAGAAAGATTTGGTGTATACCACCAGAAGCTAAGAAGATGCAAGGAAGGGGTGGCACCTGTGGCTCAAAGGAGTAGGGCGCCGGCCCCATATGCCGGAGGTGGCAGGTTCAAACCCAGCCCCGGGAAAAAAAAAAAAAAAAACAGAAGATACAAGGAAGATCCTCCCCAAGCACCTTCTGAAGGAGCATGGCCCCCAAAACTCCTTGATTTTGGACTCTAGCCTCCAAAACTCTAACAGAATAAATTATTGTTGTTCTAAGTCACCCAATTAGTTATACTTTGTGGTAGTATCCTTAGCCAACTAATAGCACTCTAAGAGCTTAGAATTAACTGTTAATATCTGGTAAGTAAATCAATAAAGCACTTTATTAATAAGTAATTATTCATTTTACCAATGAAGAAATTCAAATATCAATATATTTGAATTCTGCATATGACAAATGATGTTAGTTTGCTTAACCTGCAGAGCTTACATATTTCTATAATAGACAAATATGTTTTTGCAATAGTGTTCCTTTAACTTAATAAACACCATCCCTTTAGCTTTCTACAGTTTACCCCAGCAGGAGGTATGCATGTAAGACTTTTACCTTGCTCAAAGAGAAGAAATGGAAATCAACAAACAGAACTGATTACTTGGAGATGACCTCACAAGTCAAGCCACAAAGGGATTCAAGCCTCAGAGATGGGAAGAAAGTGAAATATTTGAAACTGTAATTTTGTGGGTTGGAAAGTACTGGGGCAAAAGTCACTCCCAGCCCTGAAATCTTCCCAGTGTGGATTACTTGTAATTCTTCTTTGAACATCTACACAGTATCAAATAGCTTTGGAAAAGCTCTATTTTGCAGCCAAGTGTCTGGTTCACAAAGAAGACAAACAACTCATTTATCCAACCCCTAAGACAAGTTGGATGGTGATCAGCATTTAGAATAGTAATGAAACACAAGCCAAACTGACTTCAGGGAGTCAGTGCACTTCAATAGTGAAAATCATGGGATTTAGAGTCAAATAGACCTGAGTTTGAATCTAAAATCTACTAGCTGTGCGACTTTAGGCAAGTTATTAAACTTTCCTCAGCTTCTATTTCCTCATAAATAAGTAGTATAAATTTTTGAGGTTTTTTGTTTGTATTTGGCAGGGGCCGGGTTTGAACCCACCACCTCCAGTATATGGGGCTGTTGCCCTACAGGCACCACCTTACAATTTTTTTATTAGAGATACAATAAAGCTTCTGCTGCAACAAAAAAGCAGTCTTGAGAAACCTTATCTCAGAAAATTTCTATCCATAATCTTTTCTGTGCCACCTAAAGAATCTCTTTGAATACTTTTTGTTTGTTTCATTTTCATCAGGGTGATGCTTGCTAGCTGCTCTAGAGAAACAACCTTGAAATTTCACCAGTTTAATATCATAAAAGATTATTTCTTTTACACTTCATAGTTGGATGTGGGTCAGGAGGCTCTCCAGGGATACTGTCTTCCTAATAATGACTTTTACCATCTTCTGGTGCCGCCATTTCGAACATTGACCCCTGAGATCACCAGGGAAGGAAAGAGGAGATTGTGCATGATCATAATAGAGTTTTACAGCTAGTTCTAGGTGTCCTGCACTTCAATTATGCACACAAACTATTGGCCAGACCCAGAGTAAATGCAAGGGAGGCTGGGCAGTGCAGTCTTCCTGTGTGTACAGAAAGAGAAAATAGGATGGGTGAGCAGTCAGCTCCTCTTTTTAGAGTCTGTCCAAGTCAGTTTTATTTCTAACTTAACAAGTGTAATTTCAGTGAGATGTTTATACTTTCATATAAATAATTGCCTAGGAAACATTTCTCTTCCAATTATCCTCTGAAAGATTTGCTTTCTTTTCTCTATAAAACTGACCTCAGAAAATGATGATCAAATTCTCAGTGACAAAATAGACCAGTTTTCCTAGGCAGAGCACAGTGAGAGAGATGGAATTCAGGAAGGTACTTTCTAGGTTCATATCTCTCCAATCCAAGGAGAGCAGGGCCCCTATACCCCAAACTTTGACAAAAGCGAGTATGTGGCCTCTAGAAAAAACACTAGCAAGATAAATGTAGTCCATATGGTAAAAGTCATAATATGGTTGAATAAGAAGAATCATTAGCGGCTGCAAAAGATACATGACTGAGAATATGTTTGATGCAGTTTCATAAGAAGTGCCATGGGTTAAGTATTTCTCAATGTTAGGCATGCAGCTTAATCAAAAAGGATGTTACTTTTCCTGCTCAAAGGAGCTAAAAACATTTCTTCCTTCATTATAATGTAGTAGAAAATATAAGGACAAGAATTAGCATGTGGTAAGATTCAGGAGACTGACTGCCCAGATTAGAGTGAGCTACATGAAGAGATACAAGTTCGCACAAATAAAGAAAAAAGCCTCACCTAATGTGTGCAATGTGAGGGTATACAGCATGCTCCCTGGGTGAGGGGTTCAATTGCAACGTGAACTTTGCCTTGGAAGTGCGAACAAGGTAACCTAAAAATTTGTACCATCCCTATATGCTGGAGGTGGCTGGTTCAAACCCAGCCCCGGCCAAAAACTGCAAAAAGAAAAAGAAGAATATATATATATATTGTACCCTCATACTAATTTGAAATAAAAGAAATACAAAATAAAAAAGTGAGAAGCAATTTCCTAGTAAACAGTGACACAGGCAGCCTGCATTTTGCTGCCAGTATTATGATGGGGTGTAAGAGCCTCCTTAACAATTCAGGGACAAACACTCTGTATCTGAAGTGAATTTTGACAAAGGTCATAAGTAAAAACTTAAGAATGTTCTGCAAAAAATAATGTAACATGAACCCTGACAGTAAATAACAACATCCCAGTGTAGACCTGCATAGAAATTAACTCAGTAAACATATGCTGACTGAATAACTGAAAAAGGAAAAGGTGGGGTGATTAAGGTGCTGTCTGTGGGGAAATTGGAAAGCAAGAAGAGAGCAGAAAGTAGAATTCATTTCTTCTGCGCCTGAGAAGAGCTATATTTTAAACTTACATATATACTGGCTGTGGGGCTTGATCCTCTCTCAAAAAAACACAAGTTACATTAGATATGCAGGCTATATGGTAACAATATTCTATCTATCCTTTTATCCAATACTCTCCAGCAGTGTTAAAGTTATGCTTCAGCCTCAAGGTCAACTTTATTGGCCCGAATGGAAATAATTTTAAATAAACAAAGCCAGTTAGCAAAGCTTCCACACAACATCAGTCAAACCTGCTGAGTGTCGAGAAAGACTGATTAACCTGTTTTCTCTATTTTCAGTAGGAACAAAAGTAGAACTGATCATCTATCATGAGAAAGTTTACTATAACAGTATATCCAGACAAATAATAAATGTCTTACAATTTCCTAGACAGTATTTTTTAAGAGATTGTGCCTAAAATTGGGTATGATTATATGCTTTGATCAAGATATCATACTTCTAGGAAAGATACATGGGTAATAATATGAAGAGCTACACAGAAGACTATTCATTGCAGCATTATTTATAAGAACAAATCATAGGGAATAACCGAAATGTTCATCAGTATGGTACTATTTGAATAAATTATATTGCATTCATATGAAGTAAGGAAAGTGTTTATACTACACTACTGTTCAGTTAAGGAAGGGTGAGAGAATGTATTGACATACCAGATAGCAAGGAAGTCATCAAATACTACTGAGATTGTGTCCTAAACACATAGGTACCAATTTAAAGAGCCTCCAATGATCAAAGATGAAAAAACTGGGGCATTAATCAGAGTAATTTAAATTGTGTTTTAAAAGCTTGAGGTGGAGTAAGAATGCTGAATAAAAACTTCCAGTGACTGTCCTTCTGCATGAACACCAAATTCAACAACTATCCACTTGAAGAAGGACCCCCAGAGAAAAACAAAAATGAGGTGAGCAATAACAATACCTGCTTTTGACATTATGTCAAGGAAATAGGCACTGAAAAGGGCAGAAAATATCATCTATGCTGGTGATAATTTGGAGAATGGGGACTCTCATACATTGTTGGTGGGAAGGTACATTAGTGCAACCATTATGGAAAACAGTATAGAGTTTTCTCAAAAAACTAAAATACTACATAGAATTACCATTTCACCCAACAATCCCAATGCTCGTTTAGATCCAAAAGAATGGAGTTCAGTATATCAAAAATATATCTGCACTCCCATATTTGTTACAGCACCACTCACAGTAGCCAAGATTTGGAACCCACCTAAGAGTCCATCAACAAACGACTAGATAAAGAATTTGTGGTACACCTAAACTACAGAATATTATATACCATAAAAATGAACACAATCCTGCCACTTGCAACAACATGGATAAAACTGGAGAGCATTATGTTAAGTGAAATAAACACAAAAAGACAAATATGAGGGAGCTAATGTTAAAAATAATTGATCTCACGGAAACAGAGGGTAGAATGATGGTTACTAGAAGCTGGGACGGGTAGCAGGGAGGGAAGATAAATTAGAGATGATTTAAAGGCTTTAAAATGTACTTAAACCATTAGATAGAATGAACAACATTTGATAGCTGTAGAGTGCGAGCTGTGAGGTGGCTGGGCCCCCAGGCTTGGGAGAACATCCAGGGGACAAATCCCCACTCTATTGACCCTCCTCAACAGATAACAACATATTTTCTTTAAGCTTCAACTTTTAACCCAGCAGAAGAAAAACATGTTTTCCTTACAACTCTAGCTTTTAACTTCACAGCTGCACTTCAATGCAGTCACGTACGTCTTCCAGATAATCTTGTAGATATGTAGTATTGCCCGTATTTTTGAGGTCACACAGTAATAACAGATTATGTTTACCTGAGAATTTGTGCCTGTTTCTCTTCTCATAATTAAGTTGAAAATGTGTCTTACTTCCTTGAAAAACAACTTTGTACTGCCTCCTTAAAAATAAAGCTGTTCGGGCACTCGGGTTCTGGTGATAGAGAAAGATATCCCAGACCTCCTGATCCCATCTTTGCCCCTCAATTCCATCTCTGTCTCTTACATCTTTGTCTTTGAATGTTTTATTTCATCATTTCCCACCGATCCCACTCTGGTTTGTTTATTTTTCACATGGGTTCGTGAAAGATAGCACAAAAATGACTGTAATCAACAATAAATTATGGTATACTTTAAAATAACTAAGAGAGTGGAATTGTAATGTTTCTAACAAAAGAAATGATAAATGCCTAATGTGATGGACACCCAATTACTCTGACTTAATTAATTCAGATTATTTGTCTATATCAAAATATCAGATGATAAATAATATTTATTTATTATGCTGAAAACTGGCAAAGAAAGAGAAAATAATAAACCATTGAGCCTTTTTTTTTTTTTTTTTAATGTTCTCACCATGTTGCACTTCTTTTTTATTTTTATTTTTACTTTGAGACAGAGTCTCACTTTGTCGCTCCTGGTAGAGTGCTATGGCATCACAGCTCACAGCAACCTCCAGCTCTTGGGCTTAGGTAAATAAATATTTACCTTATAAATATATGCAACTATTATGTACCCACAATAATGAAACATCTGAAAATTTAAATTTTTAAAAATAAGATAAATTTTTGTGCATTTCACTTTACAAAAGTATTTTATACAATTTAAAAATTAGGCAGTCTTTAAAATTTGAAAGCAAAATAATAAATATAGATCTACCTACATATCAAGTTGTTTACAAAACAATACATAGAAAAATTATTTCAGTAAACTTCAAAGAATATTCAAAAAATAAAATGATATAAAATTAAATTAAACATTAAGAAATATTATTTATGGTTGTGGTTATAGATTGTTATTTGGGGAAACAGGTATGTGTATTATAGGATAGAACAAGCAACTATGTCAGTGTCATTGGGAATTAGAATTTTCAATGTGAGAAAAGGAGATCAAAAGGTTAACTGAAACTTGTGTAATAGTGGATTTCAACTGCAAGATGAGTATGAATTTATGATGTGATTTATCCTAAAGAAAAATATTTCCTTGCTCTGTTCAATGAAATTTCCTAGAAACAATTATCAGCATAGTAGCAGATTATAGTCTTGAAACATTATTTTTCAGTAAAAGAAAGCATGGGCATTGGAAATAAAGAAGATTAAAACTTTGGGCCTAGAGATGAACAAACTGAGTAACCAGGAACATGCTGTCATACAAAAAGGAGTGGGGTTTTGTCAAAAAATTTCAGGCATACACTGAAGACATTCCCTTTGACCAAATATGAGACAATCTGAACAACAATAAGAATAATAATTTGAATGAGTTAAAATACCTTTAGTCCATATGCTTAAAATCGTGTATTTGTAGTCATACTAAGACAGAAAATACTGGTCAATGTTGAAGGATATGCCAACTCATTATGCTGAAAACTGGCAAAGAAAGAGAAAATAATAAACCATTGAGCCTTTTTGTTTTGTTTTTTTTAATGTTCTCTCCATGTTGCACTTCTTTTTTATTTTTATTTTTACTTTGAGACAGAGTCTCACTTTGTCGCTCCTGGTAGAGTGCCATGGCGTCACAGCTCACAGCAACCTCCAGCTCTTGGGCTTAGGCAATTCTCTTGCCTCAGCCTCCCAAGTAGTTGGGACTACAGGCGCCTGTCACAATGTCCAGCTATTTTTTGGTTGCAGTTTGGCCAGGACTGGTTTCATTCCTTTGGTATATGGGGCCAGCACTCCACTCACTGAGCCACAGGCGCAACCCCCTGAGCCTCTTTTTTCTTAAATGAATTGTACCATTGTGTAACTAAATAGTAGATGAGGGGAAAGTTTCCCTTTATAGACATGTTCCACCTAATAAATGAAAAAGGAATATTAAAATTAGAATAATACCATTTTTCAAACCGACAGTAAAATAAATGCATTAATCATCAATGGTTGTGGACATCATGAAAGAAAAAATGATACAGTAAGTTGTAAGATGGTGTGCCCTGCAAATGCACAATTCCTGTTCTAAGTATATACCAGAGAAGCTTTTGTGCATGTGTACAAAGAGGCCTGTACAAGAATGTCCATAGAATTATTTGTAATAGAAAAAAAAAATGCTGGTAACCTGAATATCCACAAATATCCACAAAAATTACATAAATAGCAGAATAGTCATAGAATGAAGTACAAGGCTATGGTGAAACTAAACAAAGAACAACCAGACACAAGGTAGAATTGAAGGAAGGGAAAATAGAAGAAAGAAACCATAAAGGAATACATTCAGTGTGATCACAATTACATGAAAGTGAAAAACAAGCGATTTTAAGCAACACCATTTCAAAATACAGACATTTCTATTATGAGTATCAAGTGACAGAAGAGTATAATTAATATAAAATTCAAAATAGTACCCCAAGTTGGGGAGAGGAGGCAGACAACGTTGGCAAGTCATGCAAGATGCTTCAAATGTACTAGTAGAATTTCATTCCTTAAACTGGATGGGAGGCAGATGTGTTTCCATTTTATTATATTTTTAAGTACTGTTTACATATTATATATCATATACATTGCATGTGTATATGCATGCATATATGTGTGTGTCTATGTAGGCACACACACAAAAGAAATATATAGAATGGCTGGGCTGAGATATAGCATTTACCCCACAATACTTGAAAAATAAAAGAATTTTACTAAAAATGATCAAGTAAGGCAAAAAAAAGTAAATAAATACATGAACTATGTAAAACTGCCATGAAAATGCAGTTCAACTTTGAAATACTATGCAAGTGACTCATTAATTAAATGCTTATTAAGTACTTATGTGACAGGTAATATGCAGCATAATGGGAATTCAGTGACAAATAACAGGCATATAATCCCTGCTCTGCAGTGGGCAGATGAAATGATGAACAAATAAATAACCTATAAACATGCAATGACGGCTTGGCCCCTGTAGCTCAGCGACTAGGGCGCCAGCCACATACCCTGGAGTTGGCGGGTTCGAATACAGCCTGGGCCCACCAAACAACAATAACTACAACCAAAAAATAGCCAGGCATTATGGTGGGTGCCTTTAGTCCCAGCTATTTGGGAGGCTGAGGCAAGAGAATTGCTTAAGCTCAAGAGTTTGAGGTTTCTGTGAGCTGTAACGCCAACTCTCTGCCGAGGGCAACATAGTGAGACTCTGTCTAAAAAAAAAAAAAAAAAAAAAAAAAAATGTGCAATTACAAACAGCACTGAGTCTATTAGTACACCAAGTAACATTTACTGAGAAAGTTTGTGTCAGGGACTATTGTGAAAGGCAGACACTACATTTTACAGAGGAGAAAACTGAAGCACATCTTTGTTAAAATATTTGCATACCAATGGGGGGACCAGGATGGTTTGTTTTTGCCTGTCCCTGACCCTTGCAACTATTTAAGCAACTTGCCCAAGATCAAATGCTTATAAGTGAAGCAACTGTGAATCAAACCCAGGTATTTTCACTTCAGAGCCAAAGCTTCTATGCTACACTCAGCAGAAAAACATTTGAATTATCAGGAGACCAGTGTGGTTTATTTTAGCTTTTATTGGTCAGGAAAGGCCTCTCAGAGTACTTGAGAGGTACAGCATTAGGGAGAGACAACTTGATCCCCATAAATATTAAATAATCTTTTAAGTAGTAAGAAGTCTAGAGGACAGGTAGACAAAGGAAGAATACTGAAGAGGAAAGTCATTATGTCAGACCTAATGGGAGCATGTGACAAAGGAGATTATAGAGAAATCTTTGATGTGGCAATAGGACTCAAAGGGGCAGGAAAAAACCGTCAGTTGTTACCTCAGCACCAGCAAGTCTCTGTACATTCTCTTACCCAATGGATAAGCTTCCGGGGCTCAGCTGCTGCTTTCTTTCCCATGCCCTTTTTTAGTGCTCAAGGCCTGTCACATTGAGTATCCCAATTTGAGCTATTACTTCAAGGCCACTATATCCTTAACCAGTAGGAAGTTTCTGCATGAAGCAGCAGGACACTGCCAAGAAAAAATTAAGCATGAGATGATGATTGCAATGCACTTCAAAGATCATCCCAACATTGCACATTAAATAATTTTTTGCAGGTGTCCAAATGCTAGATGATTTTTAAAAGGTGATGATAATTTTTGAAATCAAAGTGAAAGCACAGAAAATTTGCAGAGAATTAATGGTGATCCTGTTATTGCTTTCTGTACATTCAAAATTACTTTGACTACAGGAAAACATACTATTACCCTTAAATCTCATTCAGAACTAATACCTGTATGTGTTTTGAAGCACATTTTCTGTAGAATACCAAATTCAAGGATAGTGTCCTTCCTGATAAGGCTGTGAACTTAACCTAAAGAACTACAGATATAAAGAAATATATTTGCCATGGTATACTATGCAGCATTTTAAAAAGATGGAGACTTTACCTCTTGGTAAAGAGAGCCTGAGCAGGAGGATCACTTGATTCTCACTCCCACAGGAGTTCGAGACTAGCCTGGGCAAAATAGCAAGACCTTGTCTCTACAAAAAAATTAAAAAAAAAAAAAAGATTCTATTTCTTCCCATAACACCACACATAGCCCATAGCCAGTGCTTATTCAGTGCCACATACTTCATCAGAGATCTATAAATGATGAGAAATATCGGAAGCAACTATAAAGAAGCCCCAAACAGAAAAGGTAAAATAGTGAATCACAGTGTCTAGGGACTTTTATGAAATGGAGATTTATATCCTAAGCATTGCATATATTTTGCCATTAATCTTGTATTCATTTCACACATTCATTTTATATTTTTATTAATAATAATGATATTTTAAAAATAAATGTTTACACTCTTAAAATTTATTTGTAAAGAGCTTTGGGTACTCTCAACACTTAAAAATATTGTTTGTATACATTTGAGGGTGAGCTTTGTTTCAAATCCAGCTAATTTTATACCAGTTGTAGTGTTCTTTTTACCATAGGGACCAATTTAAAGAAACTTAAAAATACAAACAATTCAATAATTATATTTTATTATTTACTCTAACACTTTTAATTTGTATACAAACTTATTGACTCTATAAGTACCTGAGTATAAGAAAATTCAGTTTTCTTTTTCTCTCCTAATAATCTCTCATACCATGTTCATCTCTAAGGGGAAAAAAAAGAAAGCTATGTTCTCTGCCAGGGATATGCAGAGTGGCTGTGAAGTTCATGTGCAACTTCAAATAGTTTACTATTAAAATAGTTTACTAATAGTTTAAACTATTTTTAATTTCACACGAACGATATGGCCACCCCATGTATATATAGGATATTTATATATATTGAGAGGAAATAGCATATATATACACACACACATATACATCTCCTTATATATCCCATTCATATATAGATGCATACATACACATATATATGACTTATGGGTAGCTAAATATATATACACTTATATAATATATATGCAATGTTCTTCATTTTACCTACAATAGCAAGGAGATGCAAAAAGAAATAGGAGGAGGATAAGAAGGAAGAGAGGAGGAAGGAGTATAAAAATGAGAAGGGGAAGAAGAAAAAGGTAAGCAGAAGGAGGAGAATGGAGAAGGGAAGAGAAGAGGAGGGAGAAAAAGGACAAAGAGAAGGAAGAAGGAAGGAGGAGGAGAAACGAGGCAGAAAAGACATTACTACCACATTAACTAAAAGAACAGTATATCGTATCCCATCCATTTCAATTTTCACAGTTGTCAAATATATCTATAATGACTAGCAATTTGCCAAAACATTTAAAATGCAATGCAAAGCATAGAAAGCAGGATACTCAGTTGGAAGCATATAATGTTTACAGCCATGTAAAATGATATGTGCTTGTGGGCATTACTTGGAAGAGAATATGCAAAAAAGTTGTTTTGGATCATGGATTTAAGAGTAGAAGGGTTTTTTTGTTTGTTTTTCAAAATGTTTTAGTGCTGTTCTATGACTTTTGCAATAGACAAAAGAAAGTATTTAGGAAATGAGGAAATAAGTCACTATGATTAAGTAACCAGTATGGCTATGATAAAGACCCCAAGATTTATCTGAGAATGATCTTTCAGCTAAAAAAATAATCCCAAGACTTATCATTTTATAAGTCTTCTCATCCACACACAATTTAGTGGCACAATAAGAAGCCCAAAAAAAGCAGTCATAAAATAGAGGTAAATTGTACTGAGGAAGAGAAGCTGCCAAAAGAAGCTTAAGTGTGCATCTTAAGATTACCAGACTGTGCAGCCAGGAAAACAACATCCACCTCCAACACTCCCATGAAAATGCAATCCATATTCAGAGCTAAGGTGTGTGGACTATATTATAAAATAAAATAAATAAGCAGTCTCCTTAAAATGCCTAGACTTTCTTTTTTGTGCACTAGTTTTAAACAAATGGATCTTTCAAAATGATTAAACATCTAAAATTAGCATTCTATATTTTCCAGCTAACTCCTTGCACAAAGATTAGAAATGCAGCAGAAGCTAGAATTTTGCAAGGGTTTCTCTATTCTTGACCAGATGGTCACACCTGAAAAAGGCTTTAATGGCCCTTTCTTTTCTGGATATTACTATTCTTAGCATAATTCCCCTGACCTCACTGGGGATAAGTGCCTCCAAAAGGAAAATAAAAAAGGGCTGAGACCTAGAGGCCAGTGATTTTTCACTGGGAATAGGCAGCACGTCGCATAGAACAGAGTAATTATCTTTAGCAGTGAAATTCTGTTTTGCTATGGCTGTGGGAGAAGAGGCAATGTGAAGGAATAAATAGGTCACTTAATTTTTTTTTTTTTTTTCAGATCCCCTGAGTCAGCAGCCCTTTGGTTGCTCTAACACAGGAGAATAGGAACCCTGACAACTCATGGGTCAGCACAGCATATGCTGTTTAAATAAAACCTATCAGGGCTTTGCGATATGGCTGGCCTTCAAAAACTTGCCTCCTCTACAAAAATATCAACAGCTCAGTTCCCGCCCCTTCAGCTGTTCTACATTGCAATGTCTGCCTTCCACTGCCTAACCACTTGTTTCTCAAGAGCTGGTATACAGAACTTGTAATCCTTCAGAAAATTGCATATCTCCCTGAGCTATGAATATTTTTCCAGCACAGGCAAAAACCAGGAATGCAGATTGTTAAAACTGCAAGATTCCCGTTGAGCTATGGCCACTGGTCTGGATTTCAAAGAGGTCTGATAACTGGAGAAAAGTCAAGCACATTTCCCACAAGCTTATTAACGTGCCGGATAAAGCAGACAAGCAGCATCTCCCTGCTAATCTAGTGGCCTTTTACCCAGAAAAGCTGAAAGGCTTAGAGAAAGGCCCTGAGCATTTCTCTCAATCAGCATTCTGATAATCACATTCCTGCCCTAGTTTGAGATGCAGGTTGTGTCACCTACCACCTGGAATTCCCTATGAAGAGGAGTTTAAAATATCTGACTGGGTGCAGTAAACTCATTCCCCTGCACATACCATGTCTGAACTCCAAACACAGATATCAAAGTTCAGTAGATTTTTCTAAAATAGAAAAGCTTCTAACGTATTTTTGATCTACCACAGTCAAAGTTGTGTCTGCATTACTGAACCATTTCATCAAAATATGAACTAGGTTGTAAATCACTGTTGCAACATAATTGGCAATTAGGAAGAGACAAAGTAAAGGTGGAAGACGGCAGTGAAATTGCCAGGAAGGCTATGTTAACCAGTGTGATATAAATGTGTCAACCAGTCTGTCAAACTAGTGTATGATGCCTCATGGTCATACCAATGTACATAGCTATGATTTAATAAAAAAAAAAATTAAAAAAAACAATCAGTAATGAAACAGTGAATATGTAAAATAAATAAATAAATACATAAAACCTAAAAAAAAAAAAAAAAAAGATGTTTTTGCAATGCAGCCTTGAAAGAGAGAGAAAGCTAGTGAGTGGTATCTTAGTGGGTTTGTGCTGCTCTAACAAAAAACCTTAGACGGGGTAACATATAAAGAACAGAAAATTATTGCACGCAGTTCTAGAGGCTATAAAGTTCAAGATCAAAGTGTCAGGAGATGTGGTGTTTGGTGAAGGTGCTCTCTCTGCTTCTTAGATGGCACTTTGGTGCATTCTCACATGGCAGAAAGGGTTCCTTCCAGCCTTTTCATCAGGACACTAATCCCATTCATGGGAACAGAGTCCTCATCTCCTAACACATCCGAAACACTCCACCTCTTAATTCCATCACTTTAGAGGTTAGATTCTAACATAGGAATTTTGGAGGGACACAATCACACCATTCCATTCTGCCCATGGTCCCAAAATTCATATTCTTATTACCTGCAAAACACATTCCCTTCTTCTCAATAGCCCTCAAGTTCTTACACAATGCCAGCAACAACTCAAAAGTCGAAAGTCCAAAGTTTCATTTAAATCAGATATGAATGAGACTCAAGTTATGATTCATCCTTACTGACAAATTGCTCTCCCACCTGTAAAATCAAACAATCCATGTACTTCCAAAATACAATGGTGAGACAAGTATAGGATAGACATCCCTATTTTAAATGTGAGAGATAGGAAAGAAGAAAAAGGCGACAGGTCTTGACTAGGTCCAAATACCAAGAGGGCAAACAGCATTAAAATCTTAAGTCTTTAGGGCAGCGCCTGTGGCTCAAAGGAGTAAGGCACCAGCCCCATATGCCAGAGGTGGTGGGTTCAAACCCAGCCCTGGCCAGAAACGGAAAAGAAAAAATAAAACCTTAAATCTTTAAAAAAATAATTTGTACTCTTAGTAAAGTAAATCAAGAATGGAAGAAAAAATGTCCAATGTACTCAGTACTTCTATGAAACCAACTCATATTTACTCATACTTTCTTATGAAAGATAGAACACAACTATAGCCAGGATGAAGGTTAGAAATGGAGGGGGAAGGGAGAGGGAAGGGAGGGGAGTGGGAGGTTTCATAGAGGGAGATAAATGGTGGGACCACACCTATGGAGCATATTGCAAGGGTACAAGTCAAATCTATCAAGTATAGAACATAAATGTCTTAACACAATAATTAAGGAAATGAGGTGAAAGCTATATTAATTATTTGATGTAAACACTCCAAATTGTACAAAAAACAGCACATTCTACCCCACAAATGCAGAAATGTATTCATGATCTATGTGTATATGACTTAATAAAAGGGAAAAATAATTTGCATTTTAAAGTATTAGGGGGAACAGTATTCTTTTCAAATACTGCTGAAGTCAGGGTTTTTAGTATGCTCACCACCAGAATAGTGTACGTTGTACCTAATAGGAAAATTTTTATCTCTCACTGCCCTCCCACCTTCTTAATTTCCAATGCTCCTTACACAACACTTACTATATGTGCCCAACTGTTTAGCTCCCACTTATTAGTGAGACTATGTGGTGTTTATTTTACAATTCCTGAGATACTTCACTTAGGATAATGTTCTCCAGTTCCATTTAAGTTTCTATAAATGACATTAATTCATTCTTTTTTTTTTTTATTAAATCATAGCTACGTACATTGATATGATCATGGGGCATCATATACTAGCTTCATAGACCATTTGACACATTTTCATCCCAATAGTCAACATAGCCTTCCTGGCATTTTCCTAGTTACCGTGGCATGACATTTACATTTCACATTTGCTGAGTTTCAC